>JBCFXI010000426.1:0-163865 GCA_038496175.1 Ampulex compressa | reverse complement strand
GAGCTGATATTGCAAGGCTTGTGTGTGAAAAAGTTCTATTAATTCTACACAGTAGTTTTTGGTTGGTGAAAAACGAAAAACAAAACGAAATGACTTTCCGAACAACCCAATATATTCCTATTACTTTTAATGACTATTTTCGTCCATGACTTATATTATCTTTTTTCTGTTTTCAGGAGTGGAATGATTATAAGTTGAAGTGGAATCCGGACGACTACGGCGGTGTCGACACTCTTCACGTACCATCGGAACACATATGGCTACCAGACATTGTACTTTACAACAAGTGAGTACATTCCCTTAATTTACGGTGTTTTTAACCACATTAATAAGCGAAAGTACCTTAAACATTTATGTGAAAGTATAAATTTGAATCACGCTAAAAAATCATTATTTAACACACACTTTCGATTAGGTCAGATCCTTTTTTTATTCGTCCATAGCAATAAAACGAAAAAATCCTGAATATTATATTTGTAATATACCATCTTTTCAATATGCTCTTTGGTTTCCTTTCGATTATATTCAACATTTTTGAATTCTGATAAAAATCTACGAAAATAAATACCATACCCGACTAGTAATCGCAGCATTTCGCATCGTAAACATTCTTAAACGAACAACTGAATCACGAAGAATAGATTAAACCTTTAAATTGAATTATATCGATTTAATCGCATCGCGCATAGGTAGGTCACAAAGTCGTCCATACCCATAACATTTCCCACAACTCAAGCCCCGGGCAAAGTTAATTCAAAGACGGCATACTTAACAAAATTACGTCATGAATTTTCAAAACGCAAAGTGCTTGAAAGTGGCCCCGCACTTTCAGCAGACACCAAGCTGTTTTATCTAGTGATAAAAAGCTCACCGGCATTTCCCGTTGGTATGGAAAAGGGGCAGGCTAAAAATAAAACTTGACGAATGTTTAATAACCCATTAAGGTTCATCGAGTATAGGCGCCGAACGTGATAAATCGGGTTCGAGGGGTGGGGTTTGCCGGAGGGAGAAAAGGTTAATTACTTCGCGAGGTAAAGGGAGAAGGGTTATTCGAGATTTGGCCTTAAGATCCTGGTGATCGGCCAGAGGTGATTTCGAGGATTTCCCCTCTCACGCACGAGTTTGCCCGGTCCTCCTTTTCACGATCCCTTCTCCTCGAAGTCTCGAGGAAACTGTATCGTCCGTCACCGCGGTCCGGCTATACCTCATAGGATTTTAGTGCAAAGTGCAAAGGAACGTATCTCGTAAAATCCTAGGGAATATTCCTCGGCGGAACGTGACGTTTTCGCCGGTATCTCCTATGGCCATTTTCAAAATCCATGATACGAGAACGGGCACATACGCTGTACGTATTCCGTGGCTAACGTTGAGAAATAGGGTGTACTCCTGCGCAGGGAAGACACTTTTACGAGGTGGAAGCCTCCAGGAAGGAAGCCACGACAGTGCCGTTAGTTTAGCAACGATGGCTGACACCAATGTCCACCTTTATTCCACGATATTCCTTTGGTGGAAGGGATTTCGTAGGAATTTACAAGGTGTTCTATGAAACCGATGGTACGATCGCTTTTCGATAAACTCGGCCCATGTTTCCTCTTCATGTCATAATCGACACAGTTGTGCTGTTTCATGACACTGTATGCTTTTTATATTTTGTTAAAAATTGTATAATTGACGCGTAAAAGTTGATGGTACTTAAATTGACTAACTTGTTTCATTCTTGAAAATCTACATCGGGTAATTGTCACTGCGATAAATGGTATCGATGGAATGCTTTGATCATCTGATCAAGCGTGCGAATGTCACATTCATAATCGTAGGGACTTTGTCGGTCCTACCGATAAAAGTATTCCATGGAAAACTGTTGGCATTTAGATTCGCCGTGTACATATATACGCTATCTTCCACGAAGTTGTATTCGCGGCTCGATTGTCGGGTACAAATATCGATAGCATCGCATGCTCCTCGGTGTCTCCAAAGCAAAGTTCGATAGCGCCCTTCGTTTAATAACAACGGCACGTAGCTTCACTGGGCGCGTTTTGCCCAACCCCGCCCCCCGCCCCTCCCCCACAACGCGGTATGCAATTTCCTGGCCGATAACACGGAGTCAATCGACCATTCCTCGGGTTTAGGTAAATTATTAATTACCTATTTCGACAGGCATTAATGGCCAATCGATAAGGCCCTCAAATTCGCTGTTGCGAGCGATGCCTTCTGCCACTTGAATTTTATCGGCCAAGCAGCGTTTACTCGGTGTTTTGGGTGTGATAATAAGTCAGGGTGTACAAATATTGCATGGAAAAATAAATATAAACTTATCGATATTGTTCGAATTTATAAATAAGAAACGTGGAGAATCTGTTTTCTCTCGAGAATTTTAATTTACGATGTGATAAACCGGTAGTTATCTGAAAATACATACTGACAGACGAGTAATATTCCATAATTACATAAATGTCCTTTGAATGTACAGAAATAGAGCATGATTTACCCCTAATTAATATTATTTTTTTATCAATAACTTATACATTTTTTAAATAATCATTAGAATAAACTCAAAAGTGAATTAAAATATTAATATAAGAACATATTAATTATAAGAAAAAAACATAGTATGTATCATAATGTGTTAAAATCAATTTATGCAAAGGAAGTCAAGAATCATACAGTAGTATTCATATATATATACACGTATACCCTGTGGTTTATGCATTCGGGGAATTCTATTTTTATTTAACCGTTTTCGAATTTTTACGAGACGTTTTAGGGTGTCGTTTCGCGATGTGCCGTCGTTAGAAACAAGTCTTGAGAGCAATGTTTGTTTGGTGTCTCCGAAGCGTGCTTTGATAGGGTCATTTGTTCGCTAGCAATGGGCCATAGCTGCCTTCGTGCTTAGCGCATTTCACATCTCGCCCTTTTGCACGTAATTTCCGGCGTGACAAACGTACTCAACCGCGTGACCTCGTCGCGAATTACTCAACTTTTAACACCCTTCGCGAGTGTTGTATACTCGAGCACTCGTGAAAATATCATCCGACGTGTGGCATTAAAAAAGTTACCAAGCCAATTGCGTTAGCTTTCGTAGAAACGTATGGAATTGAATAGAAAAAGCGGGGCATGTCATAACAGTTATGAACTTCTTTCTATAAACATATACGATACCTTGCTGATGTTCATTAGAAATGGTGAAAATTAATTAATTAAGGAGCTAAGAAGTATATACTTTTTCGCAACAAATAATCATTTACTTCGAGCCTTTACAATGTACTCCTATGAAATACAGTTTGATACTTTTTGCTATATCTGATGCATATGCTATAGGTCCGTGGAATAAAAACAACGGGTACCAACGAGGTTTTTCATCGCGATATAAATATATGGTAGTTATGGAGATTAGGAAAATAGATTGGAAAAAAGTTTTATGTAGAAACTAAACGCTATCTCGTTCATCACCTCTGGTTTTTCCATGGGATATGTATACTGCAGCTCTGGTGGTTCGGAACCCACCTTAAACAATAGGTTCTAGGCTAAATGACCTTAGTAGTCGGTGCCGAGAATAAATTAAAAAAAGAAAGAAAACTAAACGCTTTACAGTCACCCGATCTGATTTTGCATATTTTTACATAGAGAATCTAATAGATTTTTACAAAAGCACTTTACAAAGGGTAGATTTATAGCGTATTTTTCATCAAAAGCTTCCTAAATTTTTATACAAACAATTACATTATCACACAATTGTAGTGATAAGCATTTCCATTCTACTTTATCAGTTGCTTTCCTTAGAAAGTATTTACGAATTTAGTCCAAAATGAAAAAAGTGTTCACCGGAAACAATTCTTTCATTCGCCGAGTGCGCAACTGCTAAATTGTGCTATATTTCATAATTCATTAACTTCCGAGAATTAAATTGAACCTTCAAAGATTTAAAAATCAGCTCTTTAACTCGATTATTTGCACGTGGACCCTCGTCAGCCTTTCGATTCATCGCTCCGTAAAGGTAAAGCAGGGAGAGAATTATGGCGAAAGGGAAGAGTCGTCGAGGGCGATGCTCCTTCGACACTTGTGCTCTCAGGGTGCCTGTATTTAGAATGCCGTTTCTGCCACTTAATCCCTTACAAAGCATCTCCATTCTACCCGCATTAATGTACCAATTTGTCGCGAGTCGCGCCGCCGTTACGAGGGGAATGGCTCGGCTCGAACAAGACGTCTCGTTGACTGTTGTCCTAGGTACAGGAATCTTTTTAATGAATTTTTCAGTTTTACCTTCGTATCCTGGATACGTGCATTTTTGAGCTTACTTTCGTATCCTCGATAGAATTCTGCTAATTTTGTTTCCAAGTAGTTTGCCATTTGCGCACCATTTTCATGACCTCTGTTGCGAGCCATTGCTCAGAATCGTAATACTAAATATGGGAGAGTCAGAAACAGATAATTGTTGAAATAAAAATTGAATGTATGGTGAATTTGATAATTGATCCTTTATTTAGTCGATTATATAACCGCAAGTGTTGGCTATTTGATTTCACAACTGCGATCACGTAGCAAGGTCACTACCTTCTCATTTCTCCGACGACAAAACGTTTTATCATATACCTTGTTTTTTTAGAAAATTAAAAATAACAAAATATCAATAACGTAAGGGGTAGGGGTTTGATTTCTTATTTGCCAAATTGAGCAAACAAACATTCAATTACAAGCAGAACGTCCACTGTCCATATGCACATCTTAAATAATTTATTCACTTAATACTAGAGTGGTGTATCGTTTACGGTGTTTTATATGCGCGACACTCGTAGTTTGAAATCCACCTTAGCGCTTTATAGACCGCACATTGAGTGTCACGCAGGTTCTACTGCCCGCCGAGACTGATAATTATTAACAAAAAAGGCATTATGATAACCGTTTGGATTAATGGGTAAATTGAAAAGGGAGAACCGTGGAAGCAATTGCTTCTTTCAGAATACCATCCACACGCATTCCTACACAAACATCGAATTGACAGATTAGCATCACCACTGGTGAAAAAAAAGTCACGTTTACGTGAAAAAGGCGAATAACAGTCGGCGAGCAGAAGTAACGCGTGCGCGATGTTAAACAGTAAGTCCCATGTTAACACTAGGACTATCAGCCATTTTCTGGGCATATTTAGAACACCACATATATCTTTAAAAAAGAGGAGAGAGTAAAAGGAAATTTTAGTAAATCAAAATGATAATCTAAATACTGCATGAAAATCATGGAGAGTCTCAAAAAATATATCATTTACAAGTACTACGATTTTTTAAAGAAATCACTGACCAGTCATTTTGACTGCTTTGGCAGTTCTAGTGCTAAACTACCCTAGCAGTCTATGCCGTAAATTAATTATAGAAGAAAAATGAGTACAAGAAAAATAGTCAAACCACCCTGGGTTGTAACAAAGTTTTCGATAAGAACGCCCTCCGTTCTCCATCGAGTATTATTTATTTTTCAGTATTTTACCAGAAAAAAGAGAAAAAATTTTTTCTCCACATAAATGCTAATGCCTCGTATTTAAGGTACTCTTCTTTACTTAAACGCTCATACTAGACTGTCATGTAAATAATTTTGCTATCCACAATCTATTCTTTTTTATTTTTCCATACATTGCGTAGAAATTTTTTTGGTTTGTCTTTTTCTTTAGATAATTACAAATTTCTTCCGAAGAGGCTCACAGTCCTGATAACCCAAATGTTAATTTTGGGTATCCTGTTTATTTACTTATACACCTATCCAAAGTAAAGATCACTCAAATCTTATCGAAGAAGAGGAAAAATTACACGTGCGCGAGAACCACTGCAGTGGCGTACCGTTCACAGCGATGACAGGCATGAGAACCACTATAGCAACGTACCGTTCGCAGGGACAGCATGCGCGAGAGCGTCTATAGTGGCGTACGGTAGTTAAGAGGTTAATAATGGACCTGAAAAGCTGGAACGGTCTACGATCGAGACCGCCCACGCCTCGTCGGAACCTTTGCCTCCGCCCACGTTGGTCGAATTGGACGCCTACGTAGGTTGTTCTCGTCGTCGACCAGCGACTATGGTGCCAGCGACATTTCCTAGGGCTGCTCCTGCGAAACCGAGGCCGTGAAGGCTCACGTTCGATCCACCCTTCTCGTTGAAACCCCCACCCTTGCCGGCGGCGCCTTACCCACGAGAAAACGCGGCTCGATGCAAAATTCAAAAACAGAGCCTCGATCCGCCGGATTTTATTCCCCGTTTCTCCATTATTTAGTTTTCATTCTCTTTGGGGGTTAAGTCCGCTGCTCGCGGGCCTCTGCAAAGCCAGCGCCGTGATATGGCGAGCTAATAATTCGGTAAAATTATGAAGGTTGTGGAAGAGAATTATAATTGTTATATATATATAAAATATATATATACAGTATTGAAAAAATGATGGTAATGTGGAGCGTAACCTCCTTGGTTAACAAGGGCAACATAAAATGTTTGAAAAATACAAATTCTGACGTTAGAGGTGGGGATTTTACTCTCTTTCTTTTGTGTACTTTAATTTGCATTCTCTTTGAGAGCAAAGTGTACTTATCGTGAATCGGTGCAAGATTTACATGAATTTTGCAGCTGTCGTATGGTGCGTCGATAATTTGCTATAGTTATAGCGGTTGTAGGAGTGATTATAGTACATGTAATATTTATTGGTAGAGTAATAGTAATATTTGGTGCAAGAGTAATTTTCAATTTGGTTCAGTAACACGTATACATTAAAGAGTAATATTGTCTTCAACGTTATTCATGAAATTTCTTAAAATTGGTTAACTGCCAGACATCGTTTATTTTTTGAGGAGTATAGCATTATCACGCTAATTCTAATATCGTAGATGCAATAAATATTATCTGTAACATGCTATGTCTCCAGTAGCGCACAAATATATAGTACTTAGCATTCTGAACAGCATCATTGTGTATCAAGGTACTATGGAAATATATACGCAATTTTAATATGAATTTTGATTTACATAGAAAATTTATTACATGAGTTGAATTATTCGTTACATCTAATATTTTTGGCAGTTATGAAAAATAGTAATACTCCGATTTTAATTTCGCTCGTCGGGTGATTTATACGTTATAAAGCATGAAAGTCTACGCTTTCAACGAAAATGTTTGTGTTAGCCATCGTTCATTAAGGTGATTTATACATGTAAATCCACTAACGTCGAAAAAGGAGTCTTTAAGCGGCAGAAAAGAACTTTTTCTGAATGCGGCGCTTACAACCGGAGATTTTAAAGAAAAACTTTTTTGAGAAGGGCCTTTTTGCGCAAGGATTGAACAAAAAGCTTTTGTTAATAAGGCTAAAAAAACCGGCACAAACATTGAACGTGAGAAGCGTCACTTAGTCAATTCAATTTGATGAGATATATGTATATATATAGCCGTGTAATATATCCCAGTTTTTGAAAACCATTCAGTGACTTCGTTATTAATTAAGTTGACAGTAAACAGATATTCAAAGCTTATGAAATTTACTTTAAAAATCGGAGCTTTTCAAAAATATTCGCGATTATACGTCATTGACATTTTACACTGAAATTCGTTTAAATTTAGAACAGAATAGTTAATATTTTTCACGCTTAAGCGGCGGAAAAATTTAAATACGACCATTACCACCGTTATTACAGGACTATTTAAAATCAAATATCATCATTTTATTCAATTTACATCGTCGCTTTATTTATTTTTATTACATATTGGTAAATGCACTCGAGGAAATGATAATCCACAATGGAAATAATTTTGTCGAATTCCGTTATATAAAATGTCCGAGGTACTTTCACACGAGTTGAATTTCATTATCTATCTCAAACTAAAGGAAAAACTATTGCTTGTAATGTTTTACTCTTGTGAAAAACGCATACCTTTTGTAATTATATCAATACAAAATTCAAGTCAATACAAACTGTGAAAATGACACAGTGACCGCCTGTCAATGATCATTCTTGACTTCTCTACGAAACACTAATGTACTTTTGACTTGTCATGCTTATCATGCGCTTCTTACATCAATGTGACGAGTCCGTTTTATGAGATATGACACAAAGATTCAATACGAAGATATTTATACTTGTGTTCGAACAGTTATACAATAAAAAATATATTTTTTTATGAATAAGGAATATTACAACATACGAAGCCTGGTTTCACTGGATTCCTATGGAATATTCCTTCGAATTTTATCGATACCCAAGTGATCAACGTAATTTCGTTTCGAAGCTTCGTTTGCCGTACAGTGGAATGTCCGTACGTTTGCCTATTAATCGATTCGTGCAGGTAGTGCCTTTTGTCGAAAAGAAAGAAGGGGATTTCATTTAACAGTGAATCGAATTCGCAAGTGCAAATAGTAGCCCGTACCGGATACGGAAACAGCGAGGGATAGCACGGAATCCAATAATACTGTCAAAGTCTTGGTTCAATCTGCTATGTAAATACGCACCTTGTATAAAGCGTAGGCGAGATATAGGCGAAGTGCCTCGTCGAACATAAATGCGGGTTTTTTCTATCAGGATTTATTCCCAGTGTATCTGTTTGATATGCAGAGAAAAAAAAAAGTGGCATTTCCCTTTTCAGTCAGAAGTGGAAGTATGTTGAATACAATGTTTTATTTCAGCAACTCGAATGTCTTTATTCTGCATAAATGTTTTCGATAGTATATAATCATTCACTTTGACAGACATTTGTAAACAGTACTTATAGAGCTAGTTGTGAGATGCGATACGATTAAATGATTTATCCTTCTTTATCGTCTCTATCCGGTTAATTTCTTCGAGAGATACATCAATTTACTAACCGATTATATAAAGTAATATATTTAGTTCTTAATATCAAGTACTTTCGAGTATTTATCATGTTATTTAGCACCAATATTGGAATTACTTACAAAGTCCAAAATATTTATTTATTTTCGTCTTGCCAAAATCTTAACCAACACAAGGATCAACATTTGTTTCAAACCACGGTGTCTAATCGTACTAATAACGATCCTTGCTTCATCCGAAGATGAATATTCTTTATCTTCGAAGCCTACTAAGCAATTGCGAATTATTTCACAGATGTCCACTTTAAATTATTCTACGTGAGCAGGAAAACTTTGCATGTATTCCACCCGTGAATGCAATCAGGGTCTAATCGTAAGCATTCTCGCGGTAGTTGTGGAGCCACGTGGCCGAATTTAATTAAAAAATGTCTTCTTGCCATTTGAGGCGGTCCTTTTTTGTACCGAACAAAGGGACTTTGTACCGAGGCAATCCAAATCCAGGGCGGTGGTTAAAGGAACGTATCCTATGCAAATGCAAGGCCCGAACAGTACCCAATAAACTCCCGTCAAAGCCTCGGTGCAATCAACGATGTAAATATGCGCTTGTATAAAGGGCCGATAAGGGCGCTGCCAAAGTATCCCCGATACAAAGTTTTTCAGATACACGGTCAACGGTTTTGAATTTGACTGCCAACAATTATTCATAGGCTTCGTGCTCGTCCCAAAGGACGTTTGTTCAGGAACTGAAAGATTAAAAGACTATTAATTACCGGCTCAACCCTTTAGCCCCGAATATTTTAAACCTGTAGGTACAGTCATCGTGTGCTGCTGAAGCAAGAGTGTGAATAAACGTGCTGTAAAGGCAAAACTTTTGGGAGCAAATTGCTGCTATTGCCTAAAAGAAAAGGATCTAGGACATAAACGAGGCAACATCGATAATCGTATTGTTATGCGCAAGAAATAAGTCTTCTGTTTATATATAATATTCTCCTTGCGTATTATCCTGATATAAATTAAACTTTGTACTGATGTTAAAGTTTGAGAATTAAGCTTATAGTTATTATAATTTAGTCATAGCATATAAAGCTAGAAGAAAACATATTCGGAAGAAAGTATCATTTTGTGGAAGGCCAACGTATGCATGTAATGCTTATATTAACTTCTCCGAGGTTTTTTCTTGATTACATTACAGCTCTGTTCGTTGTCCGTTAACAATCTTCCAGATACTACATGTATTCCTTTCTTTATTCAAAATAATGTACATGCATCCTGCTTTCCGCAAATGAAAAATTCAATGAAGATAGGATATATACATTTAAGACCTTAGAACTGGGTTGCTAAAACGTACAGGTGTACTTGAAGGAGAAACATAATTTTCTTTAGTTTATACTGTTACAACATATATGTTGACCGAGTAACAAGAAACAAAATATTTGAAAAGGGTTTTGTAACCTGCTCGTCCTAACAGTGTGTTCATTTTTATAACGTCCTTGATCTTATAACGTGTTTCATTCTACACCCATTCGATTTTACAGCGTGTTTGACTTTGCAACTTGCTCGACTTTCCTCCAACTTCTTTACGATTTTACCTCTGCGACTTCGCGACTCGTCCTCGGCTCTTGTACGACTCTTGATGCAGGACCTTCTCTCCAAAGCCTCTTTCCCATTCTTCCGCTTTCTCCTCGCACGCAACTTCGTGCACCAGTCTTCCGTCGACCTGTGACTAATATTTAAAACGCGTCCCACGGCAATACAATGTCTCGCAAGCATCTTGGTACATTCTTTACACTGACACTAGGTTAAACTTTTTGTTGACGCACACGAGTATCGCGTGCTTCTGCGCAAAAACGTATTCTTCGCAAGCTTTCTTCAAGTTAAGGAATCAAAAGACGGCGTCTAGCCCAAAACAGTGCAGGAACTTAATAATTCAAGGTTATGTAGAAACACGGCTAAGTCGAGACGGATGACTAAGTTTTTCCGCTACTATGGAACGACTGCGTTCGTCGGATGCTAGTGAACGACTGACTGAGTCGGCGATCGAAAAACGACTCTCTAAATTATCTGTTAACCCTTTGGGTACACATTTATTTGAAAAATTGTTTGCACTTGGATCATATTTAATTTTGTGGGAAGGTAAAAGCAGTAGATTCTATACAAGAATTCATTTATTTCTTGTTATTCATTACATATACTCCTACATAGTATTGATATAACTTTAGGCCGTTAGTATTACAAAATACTCTTAAAACAAATAAACTTTGGTTATAATAAGTAGCACATTATTAATACTTTTGTCTTTTACGTCGTGTGATAATTTTATTATCGTTATCACTTTCGAGTTCGATATGTTCTTCATCATCTTCATTTTGAAATTCCCCTTTATCGCTTAAAGGATCATTAAAAAATTCTTCATCAGATTGTTCCAGATCACTACTTCCATTAAAACTGTCGCTATCACTTTCATAACATATATTCTCTATTTTAGTTCATCAAAAGTTCACCAAAATACTGAAATTATTTGTTCTGTTGCAACAGATACGCATTATTTTGAAATAAACCGGAACAAACTAGTTAAATCTCGTCTCAGTGTCAACGACGTATCAGAATTTGTGCGTTTCTGCCCAAACAAATGCATGACGTTCTGATACGTTAAATATGGTCAAAGGGTTAATAAACGCTTAGGTCTGCTAATAGGGGTTTAATCGAGTCTTCTCGGGTGAAGTTTGCGAGTTTTTAGCATTTGCGTGCCTACTATTAGTTCGCAAAGGGTTTTCTACAACTTCTTTGTTATGATTGATGGACTGAATTTTGAAAAAAAAGACACAGCATTGCCAGTTGCCAGATTGCAATTTGTTGACTATTTTCGGATAGTCGAACGTGATAGAAAACAATACGACTGTGACATTGACGAATAAAAGTAGTGTCTAAGTCGGGAGAAAACCAGATGCATTATTGCTTGAAAAAACTTTAACTCTAAGCAGAGGTTCGGTAAGTAAAGAATAAGGTAGGCCAGCTCGGTAGCGTTTGATCCTTGGAAAAAATCAAAGTAATAAAGCACCGAATTCCCCCCTTAACTCTACATGCTTTGGTACGCGAGTGTATCTGGCCGTCGGGCCTTTGCAGGAGCCTAAACGAACATATCGACGATACGTCGGAACACTTTTTTCCCAGTTACTAATTCTAGTGTTCAAACTGTTTCACAGCTTTGAAACCTGGGCAGAAAAAAATACACAGCAAATAGATGATAACAAATGGATAACGCACCGAAGCAGCAACGTTTCAAACGAATAATTTATATTATAACAGCATATTAGATGTAAATTTAATATAACGATAAATATATTTAGTTCGAAACTACGCTATTATAAACAACACAAAATAAAACGATATAATGAATGGATAATAAACGATGTTATAAGAAAAAAAATAAACAAATAAAAATAATATAATAAATGAACACATATATGCCGATTAATTCGATCTTCTATGCCGTCAAACGACTGCATTAACTGAGATCAAGGCTGCCAACCGTATTTCCATTTGCTAACAGAAACATATATTTTCGCTTCCAGCTGCATTATGCGTTGCCTTTCTCGCAGCTCTCCTTGTCGTTTCACTATAAACACTTGCATTGGATTACAGCGGTTTGATTTTGCCGCGACACTCAGTCCACCGCTCTCCTTATTCCTGGCTGCTTCACTATAATCATGACCTTACTCGCTATGCGATACTGCCTGGACCGTTTGCCTATCTAACAACGCTCAAACAAACAAAACAGATTAGCATTTTCATCATGCACACAACTTGCATACGCAAATACCTCGCAATGTCACTTTCTACATGCGTCTAATATTAGCACGCCTTAAAGCGTCGCAAAAAATTTCGCACTTTAAATCTTATCCATGGATAACATTCCTTCTGACGTGTTTAGTACATTACATTAGTTACTAATGCCTAGCGAATTTTTTAACAGAACAGCGGACAGTTTTTACATCGAATGAAATATTTGTTTATAAATACAAACATTTATATTAAACGACAATGGAAATATTAATCATCAAACGACAAAGTCTATTCGACACTTCAAATACGTATATATACCAAAAACTATGACACAACCATTTATCAATGTAATCCGCCATTACTAACTTACCAACCCAATAGTTTGCTCTTCGCTTGAGAACAGTAGATTTCAGGTTACAATAACTTAAGCAATCCGTGCTGAAAATGGAGCAAACAGCAAAAACACTTCCGCAACCTCTATCCGTGCTTCTCAACTGGTCGCACATACAAGTTCTAGTGTCTCTCCTTTATGATTAAAGCCCAGATGTCAATTCCCCTCTGAATTCGCTCTAGGTCCGGTTTAAATTCACTTAGGTCGCCCATGCAGGCCACGCTGGGGGCAAGTTTTGTTTAAAGGTAATTGCAATTCTGAGTAGTAAGTGGGGGTTGGTATCGGTCGGAAAGGGTGAAAGAGGCGGTGAGGAGAAGGTAGAGGGTCGGTGGGCGCAATCCAATACCGGTGCTAAAGTCTCAGTGCAATCAGCGGGGTAAATAGGCGGGTGTATAAAGGGCCGACAGGGAGATGGCCAAAGGCTTGCCGGGGTACAATGACCCTGAGCGAACGTGCAGGAAGCCGGCGCGGGCCTTGCCAGCAAAATGCAAAGTTAAAATATGCAGGGAACGTACGTGAGCTGGAATCTCGTTACTCCATTATCACCGGATTACTGCACCTGCAGCTCATCCCAGACGCACCGCGGTAATCCATTCGCGCTGGCCCGCGAAAGCGCAACCGCGGCTTGCTAACGAAGTAACCTACCCTCAAAGTAATCGCGCAGCCCAGCGGGATAATTTCGAAATATAAATTGCTCATTCCGGCTCTTCTGCTGTTTAACCTTGTGAACGATGCTTGGAGATTGTTTTCGGGGTGGCGAAAGTGGGACGATCTCGGGCAAGCCTGTATACGCGATGCGCCTCGTTTAATTCTCCATAGTCGATATTCCTTTTGGATCTCGTCGCTTTAATCGTACTGTAATATTCCTCCCTGTGTAATCTCACATCTCGATGATAGAGAGAGACCTGTGCTTAAGCAATGAATCATTTAATGATTGTAGAGAGATGTTTTGATGTAGAGTATTCTACGAAAGAAACCGTACTTGATTTAAGGGCGGAAGGGTTTGGGGGATTTACTTTGAAATTCGTCGTGAATTATAGAAGGTTAATTTCGGTTGTACTGATGACTTAGGGTTTAATATATTTGGGGGTATAACTTGATTAATGCTAGAAAGACACGTCGATAAATTATTACAGAGAATCCGCAAACTTCTCAGAGGTTACTCTAAAACCTCCATACGAACGGACTCGATATTGAACCGGTATTTCTCGAGCTTTAATTCCCACGTCGCGCAGCATAAGTCGCACGCAACGCTCCATCGTGGATACGCTCAATTCTCGAATGGTCGCATTCCCCGTAGTTCGGATATTACGGCAAAATCGGTTTGTAATCTTGTTAGACGCACCTTTGCAGAATTATACGTTCGGACCGTCGGTATGGAATTTATAATCAAAATTATTATCATGTGTATTCTATGCACGACTTGGTACCGGTGGTGTGCACTACGCCGTGCCGGTGATTCATGCAATCGCATGCACCGGATCCCGGCACGCGACAACTTCCAAACATGAATGGGTTATCATACGCGGTAGTACATTTAATGTCTGATATGTTTAATGAATGCCGGCTAGGCGGCGGGCTACGGTAAATTAAAAGGAAATTGTATTACCACGCGGAGGTGTCGGATGTGCGACTGGAAATTCATAAATCGCGTATCACCTCGTATATCTTTATTGTTGTTCCGATACGCCGCCACCTCTCGCTCCATTTAACGTATCAGTATTTTCTGTAATTGCGAACCCTCCGTGGCCTCTATGGTAACGGAATTGGTACGTGGATGGATAAAACGCGAAAGGAGATAGTTTGTCAGAGAAGCGTAATTTTTGAAAATTAACCCCGTGTTAGTGAAGTTATGAAAATCGCGATTTGTAATGTTTTTTCTTATACTTCAAATATATCTTCATTTATAACATTTTCGAAGATGATTTATAACGCACTCTTGCAATGTTTAAATGTTTAAAGGTAATAATTCTACGTGTGTAAGGATAAATACGTATATTAAACATAATCATGGTGTTCGTGTCGAAAGTTATTTATTACACGAAAAAGAGAGAACGTGGCTAAAAGTACAATTCACTTAATTACACTTTCAACTGTCGCGATTCCTTAAAAGTTAAATATCTTGTACCCTTGAATCGCACATTCCTACGTTTTCTTCGGCAAAGATTCATAATTGAAAGCAGAGTTTCTTTCATTCCTTGTATAACGAAGCTTGTCATTTCAGGACACGTAGTCCCCGAATGCGAGGTTATCGAAGAAAACAAATATTATTACAATAAATTCACGCTTTAGACCGACTGCGAGTTCCATTGATGATACACATTCAACAAATTACACAGGTTCAGAATAAAGCGCAAGGTAGGCGTGTGCAAAAAAATGACTCGTAAGAATCATCCTAGAATAATAAGCGAAGCAAGTGCGAAGACGTACGCGCATAGAAATGAACGCGTCTTTCTTCCGACCTCCTTCTTACGAATCCCGCGAATGCCTTTGAACCTCGTCCCCGGTTCAAAGTGTTCATAGCGGCGTGACTACAGGAACATCATTTTTATAATCTTCCGCCGCCAAAGTTTGCGTCTCCTTGGCGTATAGCGCTGGTCGACTTCCTCGCGCGCGCCCCCCTCGGCCCCTCGTTTCGACTGTTAGTCTCTCTGCAAAGTACTCGGCAGCATCTAGGCGCTTTATAACAGGCCGGATAGGTGCCGGCTGACCTAAAATATGTCAAGTACACGTGGCCCTGTGAGAGCTCACTCGCGCCCAGCCCCGCCGCCCTCAACCTGCTTTCCGTCTTTCTTCGCCCATCGTCCGCTCCGTCTAACCAACCGAAACCGCCCTTGATGTCGGCCAAACGTGGCGGCGCACGTTCTTCTGTATAAACATATGCGATCTCGTCGTCTCCCGCGTGTCTGCCCAACGAGGAATACGCTTCGATACGTTGCAGTGGTCGATCGGTACTCGACTCCCTTTGTGGAAATCGAAAACGTTCGGGAGAGGAATTCTGGTGGTGATCGACGATCGAGGATACTTCTGTACGTGGAGATTTGTTGGCTATTATCTCCGTATTGGTCTGTCGATATTGGTTTGCCGGTGTGTGGCACGTGGATATTATAGAGGGTGCAGAATAAAATGTGTAGGCACTTTGAATGACTATTGCGGAAACGATTATCGATATACAGTACAGTTTTGTTACTCGAATTGATTCATGCGAATGTTGAGGATTGTTAGATATTGGAGGTGTTTAAATTTTTTATTTTTATTGTTCAGGCACAGCTGATAAGACGAATTGGAAATGTTGCTGAGTATATCGATCGTTGAATATCGTCTCATTGAAATTGGTTTATAGTTTTCTTGAAGCTCGATTCAGACGTTATTTCAATCGATCGCGCGTAAAAAAGATAAAATAATGACGCGTAATAAAATAGATATTAACCGTAAAAGAGTGTATACATGTTTTTGGGACACCCTATATGTATTTTGTTTACGCATGTGTGTTTTCATAATTATTTACATGATATCGAGCCGTGAAATGAAAACATGCGGAAATTTATGTATGAAAATTGTGATTTAATGCAAATTGATCGTTGATAATTGAATGTTATTCGTACACAACAGGGTCATCCTACTGAAGAACAATTTGTTCTTGAAGTGAGATTCCAATAAAGTTTTGTTTGATCGGTTCATCTTTAACGTGTATAATAAATATTTATCGAACGTCTTTTTACGATCTTTGTTTTATTTGGTGTCTAAGCAGCATCGATGTATACAAGGCGGGTAGTGGAAAATAGGTAATAGCATAAAGTAGAACTGTCCAAAAGAAGTTTTCTTGAAGCTGCACGACTTATTCTCGGCGCTACTTTCTTTTCTTGAGCTGCTTTAAACACTCGCGCTCGTACTATTGCGTTTTTTATTTCCATCTCATTGTTTTGCTCATGGCATCTCTCAGTGTTACACCATATTTATAGATAAACGTAGTAAAACGTGATAAATAACAATTAACATCGAGTGAAAAGGAGTCAACCAAGAATAGCCCTGACAGTTCTAATCTTTATAATTTATTATGCAAACAAACTACTTCTAAAGCAGAAGAATACGTAAATTCTTTAAATACTCCATTAAATCCCTGATGTGATATATTCACACGTTGCCTACACATTTTTCTGGAGGTATAAAACACTTCTCACACTTTTCTTTCTCGTAAATACATTTATTTTCCACAAAATTGCACAATCCTCGTTCGCAAATATTACTTTTTTATATAACTATTTACAGAGCGCCCGGAGGCGCGAATTCGTCAGCCCCAGGCGTTTCGAAAGAATTTGCAAGATCCAATATAATGGCTTATGAGCATTAAGGAGCTTAACGATAACTAAGAAGAAGATCGTTAGCGGGATTTATAAGTTGCTTTATACTCTTCCCTTCGTTCCTTATCCGTTTGATGGTACTTTTATTACTTTAATCCTTGAACCCCTAACGGGGGAGCGCAGGACGATACCTCCTGTCCATGATTCTCGGTGCTACACTGAAAATATCCTTTCCTCAGTTTCGCTACGAAAGGAATTCCCTCTGTGAGCAACGAACATTGAACAAGGATGTGGATTGCCGGCCATTCCCCCAGAATCCACGATAATCTTTCTCGTGGCTCGAAAACATGTAGCCACCGAGGCCATCGGCAGTTTCCATCGTCTTCTTCCGTACATTTTTCCAGTTTCAATGCCTGGATCTCGTTGCAACCACATTCTGCACTAAAGCACCCTTCATGAACGTTATTATTTACTCCATGAGCCACCGGATATCATTGTTTCGAGACAAAGTATTCCATCGTACGTCGAGATTCTCTCTACGTAACGTTCTGCCTCCTTTTTGATGATTTAGTAATGCAGTGCGGATAGATAAACCATCTTAATTATTTCATAGTTTCAAACGTTTAAACGCTTAAAAAAGAAAAGAAGGATTAAAGTAATGGTATTGACTGAAAAATGCGAGATTGCCAGTAAGCTTCAAGATATTCCTGATTAAATTCTATCAGTATCGTCCGTCGAAACACGTGAGAATTTTCGCTGTGTTATAATCACAGTTCTCATATATACATTCGGATAATAAAGAGGAACATTATTTATATATCGTCATAGCTATATACACGATAAGTCTGGAGTATCACTCAAAATGCAACGGCGTACTAGTTAAAGACAATTGTGTAATACAACAAATAGCAGTACCGTAGAAACACCGCTAAGTTATTTATTATGCGCTGAAGCCCTTCTCTCTCCTCGACAATTAAATAATCCATTGTAAGCTAACAGAGCGCTGCTGTTTTATTCCTCGAATTCAGAACACGTTCGCGCCCAGCCTCTTTGGAAATTACAACGTACGATCAACGCGTTCCAGTGTATTTCAAAGCTCATCGTCGACTATAGACACGGTTCTAAACGAGCCTGCCAACCGTTCTCAAAGATTCGAAGCAACTACGATTTATGTCCTTCCAAGATTCGGTCACTTACGTTCCGTCATAAATTCCAGCCGGTGGGCGAAAGATTTACAAGATCCCGGCGACCTTTCATTGTGATTTACACCAGCCTTGTCCCTATCGCGATACTCGCCGGTGGACGAACGTACGTGTCGTGATCAAGGGGCGTCCACGTTGCTCCTGAGCGCCTGCCCGTGGTCAGGAAATCCAAAGATAATTCACGTGACGTTGTACGTGGCTCTCGGAGGATACGTCGGCGTAATAAAAGGGGCTCCCTCGTTACGAGTCGCGTTAACGTTTATGGTGATTTATCATGGGCCGCATGTTCGTGTATGCGTCCTGGATACAAATGCGCGTGGGGGATAGATTCGCAGAACATGCACGAAGAGGAAATGGAAGTTCGGTTGGGTAAAGAAATTGCGGAAAATAGTCCAATCTTGCGCAACATCCACAATGCCAAATGTGTTTTAATGGATTTTCATTTAGTCTGTATTGAGTTTGTAATTTTTGTTATTACATTAAAATTGGATCTGTTACCAGTGTAAGCATGCTAGAAGATATGGCGGTGAAAGGGTATGAATGGCACTCGTGAGGGGGATGACAGACTTAAGTGATCATGAGGCGTCCTTTTCTATGCATTTGTACGAGTGCGTATGCAGTGGGAAAACTTAAATACGTCAGGTCTACGTTTGGTTAGACAGTGAGAAACCGATCGTTGTAGCGAAAAGACGCATGAAAGTGTATCAGCTTGAACATTTTCTACTGAATATTATTACCTAATGAATAAAATTGAATAACATCCATCAATTTCGACCGTATTAATATAATATAACAAGGTATATTAAACGAGTAAATCTATCGGTCTGAATAACACGGAACCAAGGGGAGTCGCGTAACGTGAACGTATTGGGTGAATGCAAAAGTTTGTGCGGAGTTTCAATAGATGGAGTTATAAGTGTCGTAAAGTATTATCATTAATACTTCCATTTACATATTATATATCGTTGAAACGGTGACGTCTTGAGCTTTCATTAAAAAAAAAATCATTTATTTTCATACGAACTGCTTCGAGATATCACTTTAAAAATGAGTATCGATAAGGTGCATTTACGGCACGTTATGCTTTACGAATTTTGGAAGGGAATAAACGTTGCCGCAGCCGTAAAAAATATTCAGGATGTTTATCAGGATCAAGCACCGGCTAAACGAATTGTGGAAAAATGGTTTGCTAAATTTCGGCGCGGAGATTTTAACCTTGAAGACGAGCCACGCTCTGGTCGACCTTCTGACATTGATGACGATGTTTTGCGCACTTTAGTGCTCAATAATCCGCAAATTTCAACAGAAGAAGTTGCTACAGCACTAAACGTTGACCGATCAACCGCTTTACGGCATTTGAAAAAGATGGGATTCGATTTGTAGCTCGATATATGGGTGCCCCATTTGCCAAGCGAGGAGAACAAAATCAAGCGAGTTTCTGTAGCCGTTTCTTTACTCGGGCGGGTCAATAACGAGTCGTTTTAAGATCGATTAGTAACGGGCGATGAGAAATGGGTCCCCTACAACAATGTTCAGTGCAAACTAGTTCTAGTGCTAGTATGTGCAGTGCAAACTAAAGCTAGTGCAAGTATTCTCCTGATATCGCACCATCTGACTATCACTTGTTCCGGTCATTGCAAAATTATTTAAATGGAAAAAATGTTGACTCTTTGGAGGCCTTAAAAAACGGCGTCTCTTCGTTCTTCGAATCTAAACCGCGCAGTTTTTATGATCGAGGCATCCGTATGCTGCCAGAATATTCAGAAAAGATTATAGGAAACGATGGAGAATATATCATTGATCGAATGAAGATTTTTGTTTGCATAATCACCGTGTGACTTTTACGCACAAACTCCGCACGCACTTTTGCACTCACCCAATAGAATATCACTGAAAAAGACAGAACAATAAGCAATGAGTCCAGAGGCTAAACAATCTAAATAGTTAATACCAAATATCAAACGAACATCGAAAAGACTTTCCTCGTCGTCGTTTTCCGCTTCTTCTCGCTCGTCGATTTATCCGTCATGGAATTTTGCGACGAGAAAAGCAACTTTTCGCTGGCAGCCGATTATCGATTCCCTCTTTATCCGCATTATCCAGGAGAGGAACCTTTCGGAGCCACTTTTGCGCCCGAGCCCAGAGGAAGTCAGCCGTGAGCGCGGAACGCCCGTGAATATTTCACGTCGAACTCTGATCGTGCGGATATTAAAATACTATCGTTCGTACTGCATCGCGTAATCTGTCGCGTAAAATGACAGAAAGTTGAGCTGCGTCGGCGAAGCTCGGAGCGGTTGGAATGTAAACGCAGCGCTGGATTTTACTACTATCGCTATCCAAAATGGACGTAAAAGTCAGCCAGCTTGTTTTATAGCTGAATTATGCAACTTGTACGAACCGTTATGCAAATCCTTTTATCGCTACGTGTATTATTATATTTGGTCGCATTCCCGGTTTTTGATCCACGAAGCATACTATTAGATGGAAAAATCAATTCGAGACTTTTCGATGAAAACGAAGCTTCGTTCGATGAAGAGCACAACGCACGTTTAATACTGAAAATGTTTGTTGTTATTTCCGACAAAATTTCTACGGCTTTTGGATTATTTAAAACCGTGGGGATTCATCTGCGATACTTTGAAGGCATGGCGATAATTTATTTCACGTAATGCATAGACTGTGTAATTTTGTGCATCGGACACATAGAGTGTTACAAATTCGAATGGGCTGATATTATAGAGTATATCTTCCTTATTATAAAGATGAGAAAGAGTCTCACAAACCTGAATTTTAAACGTTTTCTTTTTTATTTTAGGACATCTGTTCAGAACAGAATCTGGTAAGAAAATTTTCCACAGCAATGTGTGCGGCGTATGAAAATCTTGTATCTTGGTGGATGTGCAATAGAATTTTGAAATAGCTAGAGAATAATAATTGGAGTATCATAAATATAAGTCTGGTGATTTTATCAAAAGCAACAGTCTAAATATGAATGAGAAAAACAGAAGAACTTTAAAATTATTTATCTGAATGTCTGTTTATGCTGTTTGCAAATCATGTATAGATGTCTATACTCGTTACGTTACTATTTTTCTCGTACGTTACACTATTTTTATTTATAAATTCTGATGTAGAAAATAGTTATAAATTAATAGTAATATGTTACGATTTAATAACCACTTACTCCTCTGTCATAAGAAAACAATATCGATATTATAATGCACGAATAACATCCTTGTAACGATTAAAAAAGCTGCTCGAGCTGTGTTGGTGAAATCGTTGGCTGAACAAACATTCTCAGGATTTACAATAAGCCACGTATTCCAACAAGAAGGTCGGATTTAACCCGGCTTTCTGTAATGTATGTTTGTTCGATGTCGAATTTACACCCGCTTTTAATTGGATGGAACGACGCCTAAAGTACGATTCTTGAGATAGCGAAGGTAAAATCGCCCTCCAGAATTCAGGGATTATCGTTGTACCACGAAACTTATATCGATCCGTTGCCTCTGCTGGTTCTGCAGCGTACAGTAGCGTATGATGCTACCGCATAAATTTGCAGGGAACTGCGTATTTAACGTTTATTTTCGCGAATCTATTGTTATTTTTCTAAACAATTTTGCGTTAAAGTGTTGATACAGAGAGTGCATTGTTGTTTAGTTTTCCTCCCTTCGTATTTAGTGAAAATTATTTTCATTTTTCTAAATGTATTTGCATTAAGCGCTCCTACTGAAGATAATTTTTCTTTTTTTTCACTTTATTTGCAAATTATTGCTGTTTTCACTAATATATTTATATTCGATGCTACCGTAAAAAATATATATTTGTCGCACTTCTTTTTCTTACATTATTTAAAAATCCAAAATGCATTATCGTTTATTACATCAAACCTTAAGAAAAGTGTAAAATATTTTAAATACTTCTTTTTCATTCTTAGTAGTAGAAATTTGTATGAACGCATTTTGGTTCACCTCAAAGTTCCTTCCATCCGCATTTTTTTTCTTGTTGCTCTAGAAATCGATTTTATTCTGTCGTATTTGGAGTCACGTATACTTCATGTGGGAGGAGTTGTGTAATTACTTTTTGTCAACTACTTTCCTATCTCTTCCATAAAACTGGACATGTTCATTTATTTATCGATAATATAACTGGTAAGAGAAACTTGTTAGAAGGGATGAGCCAGTTTCGTGAACTTAGTCCTTATATGTCTGGCACGTATTTTTCTTGAACAATTCGTCTGCCATTCTGAAAGATAGGGAGCATCTGGCAACATAGGCTCCTGACGATATACTCAAGTTTCACATAAACCAAGGGAGAGAACTTCGCGATTTTACACATGTGTTGCCACGCAATAAAACCAGGAAGTCCTGGGAGGTGACGAGCAAACCTTAGTCGTAACGTACTCTAAGGGGAAAAAGTTACGTGGGATCAGTTAACCTGGTTATGTCGAAATGTGCTCAACTTAGATGAGACAAATATCCGTTTGGGAGGTGATAAAGCCCGCATTTGATGGCACTCAATTGATACAACAGCAGCTAGCAAGTTTGTCTTCTGAAAGACGGATAAAGCAGTTCTCAATTTCATGTTCGATGTTCCTGACACTTGTTTGTATCTAACTTTGATCCTGTAACAAGGACACTCAATTTCTAATTTTGGTTATATAAATGGGAGAGTAAATAAATGATAATAAAATTACCCACAAAATGGCATTCTTTATTAAAAAAAATCATCTAACTTAAAGGAGATAAGTGTTACTGGGAAGGACGAACAAGAGCAGAGACTTTAAACGTTTTATATGATCACAAAACGCTAATTGGAAAATTGATTTATCAATACAATACGCAAGTTCAATCGCGTGTATTTCAATATCAATTTGATACACCAACCTTTTATTTATACTGCAATACTCGTATCCCAAATGGTTTGTTTAATCCGCATGAAAAAAAATACCAAGTAAACTAAGCATCATTCATTATTTTTATTTCTACGCAGGCATCTCATGTTCGGGGGATAAATTCTATCGACAGTAATAGGTGGCGTGGTGTACACTTTTTTTCCTCGAAGAGCCCCTAACGGCGGCTAAGTAAAGAATAGTTTCCACGCCACTGGGAGTGTTCCATCCCCCGGCTCCACCCCAAGAGTCACGCTCAATGGCAAACTAAATCTCAAGGTTTAAGGAGATACATACGAGCCCCCCCGACGCAACGGCAGTAAATTTTCCAAGTTCGATTCCCGTTTTCGTTTTATTTTCTCCCGAGTCCACAGGAGGGTGCATCGACTCTGAGAAAAAGATGACCTCGTATATCGAACTTCGGCCATTTTGCCTTTAATCTTAAGGAGCGATCGTACTTGGAATGAGGGATAACTTAAAAATTTGATCGAGGGCGAAAGGAAATCCACATTGACTGCGACTGTCGTTGCTCAAATTGGGGTTCCCGTGCTTTCGATATACTAATATCATGGATAATAAACCTACGTGGTCTTTATACAGAACTCGAGGAAAATAGGGGGCTGGTTTTATGCAGAAGTATTGCATGAATAGAGGGGAATAAACATTTCTTGCAATCATGTACTCTCAACATGATGCTAAATTCAAGATAGATTGTGTCTCCAGAAAACTACTTGTTCTGCGGATTTTTAACCTATATTAATAAAAATCTACAAATTAAGCAAGAAAGGTTGTCAAATAACTTGAATACTAGTGATATCTATATAATATAACGTATCGAACAGAGTTTAGTTTAATTTGTAACGACATTCAGCTCTGATAAGCTGCATGATTAAACGATTTACTAAATTTAAATACAAATTTAAGATGTTCTAAATATAAAAATATTATAAGGATATTTATGAAAATATATGAAGTAATGGTTAATTGAATTATTATACAAAAAAAAATCGCTAGTAAAGAATGTTTCATACCACGACTTAGCTTTCTACAATATACAAACTTGTCGGACCTATGTACCGAATATTATTTTCGATTTGATCGAATGAAAATTGATCAATTTCTAATTTAATTTTCCCCATAAATACCCAAGCACCAGAGACAAACGTATTAACCAATCGTGATGTCCAAAGATCAATATTGCTGTCTAGATTAAAATATCTTTATTAAAAATTCACCAGCGTAATTATAGGAATTAGGACACGTGATGCCACTGAAAACCTTACGAAAGTATACTTTTGTCGAAAGTACAAACAGAACAGTTTATAAAACGTGTACACAAACGTATACTTTGCACCAATGACTTTTATCCTCGGCACGTGCGCATCATTTGGACAATCGATTATTTCTCTGAACAACGCGACGAGTACGCGCATACGAACTCGGACAGAAGACGTGGCACGTAACAATCGAAGGGTTCAACATATGGCAAAGGGCAAATATCGCGGCGCGGCCAAAGTGAAAAGGACGCGCAAAAGAACGAGGGGGGAGGGATTATCGTTGAGATCTACGGCGCGTCGGAGCAATTCAATGCCCATCGGAATGGGCGAGCACGTTTAACGACCACGCAGAAACTTCCGAGATTTACGCGGCGTCTACTAGCAAAAACCTACGGGCAGGACACGTTCCGCGAAAAACGTGATTAATCGAGTCTCCGAACTTTTTCGGCCTAACTTTGCCGGTCTAGCGTCCCTCTTCTTGCTTTAAACCCCCCAAAAGTTGACGCCTATGAGCCTTGTCCGGAGATCTCCCTGGAAATATTGAATTTTCCTAAGGAAAGTTTTACATGGGATTACTTTGTACCATTATCATACCGTTTGCCTCTCCATCGTTCTCGGTCCAGACGTCGAGAATATTTTTGCCCCATCAAGAAATCCTTTATTCCCCCATCCTGTTGGGAAAGCATTTCAATGGACTTTAATTGAATGTGGCGGAATAATAAATTTGATAAATGCTGTGCGTTTGCGACGCCACTAAATTGTTGGTAATTTTGTACGTCTTTCTTTCCGGAATGATTTATAACTTCGAGTCCTCTAGTCTATAATGCAAAAATCGTGGTTTGTCTGTCTTGGTTAGTCATACAATTTTTGAAATAAGGTTGTGTTTAATCACACGCAGTAATAGGATCAAACATGCACGCCTTGTATTTTAAATCGTATCCTTCAACTGCCAGTAAAAAATTATCCATCTGCTCGGTATGCGAAATGAATCAGCGATGAGTAGTCCTTAACAATGTGCATCGGAAGAAAATTTAGACAAATAGGTATTTTACAAAGAAAGATGTTTTGCCACGGATTACTACCACTCGTTCAAATTTCCACGATCCTACTAGTAACAACTTTTCACTTACATTATATTATAAGACCTAGTATTTTTTTTTGCAAACTTATCGCAAAATTTGATGTGTAAACTGTATAGAGATAATTATTATAACAAAAAATATCTTGTATATTATATCTGTGGGAGAAAAACCTTAAAACAAAACATACTCGCCCCTTTTAAATTTCCAAACACATCCCACGATAAATCAAGGTAGTCACAAAGTACACCTTCCATTCTTAAAGTAAAGGCAGTGCATTTCATTAAATGTACTGGGTAATACAGATGCAAATTCGCCAACGACTAATTTAACCGACTTAACGTCGCACTTAAATCTGAACTTTGTCACCACGGTTTCCGAAGCGGTCGTAATTATGTAACGTCCAGTTAACAGAAACAGAAACGTATCTCTGAGGGCAAGCACATCCCCCTGCCCCCACACCACTGCTCTATCTCGCTCTCTCTCTCTTTCCACTGCCGTGGAAACAAAGCTTAAGCTTCGCCCCGTGACGCACTACGCTTAAAGTGTCACTTTCAGGCTCTCCTGTGAAATTATTACCAGCTCGGAATGTTATTATTATTGCTGCAAGGAGGACAGCGCGGATGTCCACTTCCGGTTCATGACATTTAGTGCGGACAATTTTGCACGGTTAACACGACGCCCATTACCGTCTTGTCGTCAACTTTTATTAGCGCAAGGAACATTATCTGCCCTCCACGACGTGGAAGATGATTACCGTTGGAAGCGGAAATGTTCATCGCTCGACTGAAATTCCTACTTTGTAATCAATAGGGAAATTTGTTCGTGTGCGAAATAGGGAGCGTACAAACTTGTTCGCTTCGCCATTTCTCTATTTCGCACAAGTATGCACGACGGATGAATCGTTTTTGAATTACACGCGTGAAAAGAAACTAGCAGATTGTATGTATTTTCCGAAATTTTATATTATATTTCAGGTCTATGAGTCGACATACTTTGCATAACCATGTAATATACAAAGAGTGATTTTTGCTTTATGCTGGTCTAAAATCGAATTTAGAAGGAGGAAGAATCCAACTTTGTTCTGTACTCAAGATATTATTATACCCGGCACAGAAATACGAAAATACAATCTTCCGGAAGCAGAATATCTTTCTGACTAGCAAACATGATGGAATATAAACTTGATCCAGATATGCATTCGAAACAATTTTTCGTATCAAAGCATACCTCATTATATTATTATCCACCGCATTAAAACTGTGTAATGTATTTCCAACTGTCATCCAGCCGATATCTCACGGCTAACTCAGTATATTAAATATTAATTATACAGTATCGACTCTTGCTCAGTATATTAAATAATAGTTGTCGCAATGGTCCTGACGGTGACAGTGATATAATCTCATAATATCTATACATAATCTCACGATATAATCTCCACAATATCACTGCTCGTCAAGACCACCGCAACGACTATCATCAAGTACCACTACACATCGTCGCGACATTTGTACCGTATCAGCGCGCTATGCTTTCAAAACTCGTACAACCGCGTGGTAGTACCGATGATGAGAATCGCGTTATCGAGGCTGTTTCCAGCACGTGGAGGATTCCTGCTCGATACATAAATATGAGCAGAAAGATCCGACCAGCTCGCAAGGTGATGCCTCGAAACCTCCTCCCCCTTCTCCCTCCCACACCCTCTCCGCCCAGCGAATCCGCAGAAATATCGCGGTGTCGTCACATGCCGCGTGGGACGAGATATGAAAAATTCACGAATCGGCGAAAAACCAGTCAAAATGAATCGGCGGCCGGCGCCGTGGAATTTAGCAATAACCGTCGCCACGGCGTGGCGGTGCTAATAATAATGGAAAGCCGGAAGAAAATAGCGCAACAAGTGCAGTTGCACCCGGCGACAGCTGCAGCCGCGGCAGCAGGCGGCGTATTGTATATTAGAAATTCGAGCGTATTATCCAGCCGAGTTTATTTCGCCCGTTTCCTCAGCCTCTGGCGCGTAGCATCGCGGCCGTGCTCTTAGGCGTATTGTTTATATGCCGGATTACCTTATCTCCTCCGGGGTCCTAACGCGCTTCGACGCGGGAACCTCATCCGGGAATTACGTACCGCTTTGGTGTGCTTTGCAATCTCGCGTGCGCACGCGAGCACACAAAGACGAATTCCGCGACCGATGGTACATCGTTCTTTCGAACGAGCCGCAAACCGCGGCGGCTGTAAAGCGGTTATTCGTTTATGCGCCTTGTTCGCGAAGTCGGTTGTCGTTTCCTTTTAGATGCATGGATTATCGTAAATCCATAGACTACTCGTTGGTTGGGCGTTGCTTATATGGAACTCTTTTTATTCTCTTTAAGGGCAGGAGATTGCTCAGAAAGGGATATTAAAAGAAAGTTAGAGTTGAGCAGATGCGTTGGATTGTTTAATCGAACGATTGGCAAGCCGATCGTAAAAAGTATTTAAATAATAATAATTTATAATAATAATTTAATAATAAATTTAAATAATAATCGTGGAGTTTTCAAAGAGCTTTTACGTTTTCTGGTTGGTAAATCGGAGTTGAAAATGTTATAAGACGTTATTGTTGAATAAATTTTTAAACAAATATGTTATGTTTCTTAAATAAAGGAAAATGTTATTCTAAGCGGGTAGAAATAGTTATAAATTTCGTGATTTTAGAGAAACTTGGATTTTGATTTGTGAAAATTTGTTAAGTGTGAGGCATCAACTTTGCTTTGTGGATGGGTATATAGATGATTAAATACGATTTATTGCATCGGATTTTCGTTACACAGAGTCAAGATGATTAACGCGCATCTGACGTACGATTTTTGCATCTGCCAGTAACCGAAAATCGATACTGTTTGGCACGGGTTATGGCTCTGGCATTATTCCATGAAGCAGAGTTATACGATTTCCACAAAAATAGTATAAGTCCAACCTGTACAAATTTACTAAAAAATGTTGCAACCTTAATGAGAAAAGTTTCGTAATAACGCGTGTAAAATTGTAAAATGAAGGTATGCAGCACTAGTAATCTATGATGTAATTGCAATTATGTGACACGTTGAAACTTGAGCTTTATTTTATAAGCAAGAGAGTAATTGATCTTCCATTTTTCAATGATTTTTTGTGACTGGACTGTCATGTCACTTTGTCATGACAGAATTTGTCACGGGATTGAATATGTGTCGATGGTATATTACTTTGCCTCGTTTATCAGAAACGGCTATCGTGTAAACTTTAACGGATATTAATCGTGTTTTCAGTGCTGATGGCAACTACGAGGTGACCATTATGACCAAGGCGATCCTGCACCATACCGGGAAAGTCGTGTGGAAGCCACCAGCGATCTATAAATCATTTTGTGAGATCAACGTGGAGTACTTTCCCTTTGACGAACAGACTTGCTTTATGAAGTTTGGTTCGTGGACTTACGACGGGTACACGGTAAGTCAACACCGAAATCGAGATATTAAACCACTACGGTGATTAATTATCGTATGCTAACGGTTCGAAAGTATGTCTAGTGGTCAAACTTACCGACAAACAGGGACAGTTTATGCCATATATGCTATTATATTAGATACAGACAGATAAATAGATTTAGTTCTGCGTTCGTGAAATACATTCTACATATTTTATTATTAAATGAATTAATAAATCAGTCAATTTTACTTAGGTATATATATATATTTTTTTTTTATGATATTTCACTTTACTAGGAGGTTTTTGAAGAGAAGAATTTGATGGAAATTCAACGTTTCTTATATATCCGAATGTAATAAATTTATGCTCACGCGAATAGATTTTAAAGTGTTCGGTCATCCTTCCTGTCATTTCTTCGCGACATCGATAAGCGAACCCTTTTAGTGCTTCGTATTTATCATCGGGCAGATAAGTCGCGAAGCGCCTTTTTTGACAGGAAATAAATAAAAGGGGCAGTAAAACGATTTTTCGCTTTTATCCGAAGAATTCGAGTCGGTTTTTATGACCTAAAATGTGAGGCGATTCTTCAAATTTATCGGTTTTATAGCCCAAGCATCGATTTTTAGATAATGTGACGTACAAATATTCCCTACCACGTTCGACCCTAGTTTAACTTGGATTTTTCCTGTTTAACGGTAATTTTCATTGTACGTTATTGATGTAGGTGCCACTTCTGAGAATAGAGAAAATATCAAATAATACGCGACAGAATGTGTCTAAATCAACCATAGCAAGTAGTTTCCAGTTTTGGGAGTTGGGCTGAAAATGAACTCGGTTTACACATTGAGAAGCTTTCAAATTCATTAACGATTATTCATTTATATACATGAAATTTATGCGTTTCTGAATTTAAGAAACTTATTTAGATAGAAAAGACATATTGTATTCGTAAATATCCAAAAGAAAATGATTGATCATCATCAGTCGATGCGTACAAAGTGCTAAATAATCACTGCCATATTGCAAACCCCAATTTGAAAATAACTAAAAAGGTCTACAGACACTTAAATTTATATATATCAATGTTTTATTAAATTTCTATTCTTCCTGATAACAACTCAATAATTTAATAATATAAGATTTATTCTGAGCAAAATGAATAATCTATTGTACATTACTCGAATTTCTCAGCGTATCCCGCTTAAAGCCAAAGTGCATTCCTTATTTTATCATCACGATACGTAGGTCCGCTCGATTTTTACCTCGATTTATCCTCCGCCTCTTCGGAGCATCAGCCCTTTATTTTTAATGACTGGATATTCTACCTTGCCTGGAGTTTTACCTAGCAACCTCGCACATTCGCCGCGCAATTTTCTTCCACGGCTAATGGATACTAAAATACCGACATTCGTCGGTAATGGAATTAAAAAACTAGCCGATCCACGGAAAGCCCTTTGATTTCGATCAATACGCGTTTGATAACAAGCGAGAAAAACACTGACGCGTATCAATGAAAGGGTCGTCCTGGCCATATACCGACCGCGCATATTCCGGATTGTATTTACTTTTCCGGCTGGACGAGCAAGCTTTTCCTCCCGATTCGATGGATGTATGTATCGATGAAAACGCGTGTTTTCTCGCATCAACGGCACGTCGTTTGTAGCTTTAAATTACGATTTTAAGATTATCTTAAATAGCCTTAACCTTAAAAAGAGAAAAAATTGTATTACCTTTAAAAGTAGATTTTCAATTTATGCACAAAATCGTAGCGCCTTCGAAGAGTTTTTATAGTGTTTTCTTTATGTAGAAGGAGAAGTAAGAAAGAAAGATCGATGAGGCAAGAGTGAGAATAGAATAATATATGAAATAATAATATAATATAATATACTCATTAAAATATATACTACTACTTTATGTCAATATATTAGATACGGTTAAGCGGATAAATATAAAAATATATGTGTCAATGAATATGTTTCAATCCGTTACGTTATTATGCATCTATTCACTACAACGATCGGTTTCTCACTGCCTAATCAAACCTAGGCTTGAAGAATTTGGTTTCTCACACGCTGCATGCAGACCCATACGGATATAAACAAAAGAGCGCCTGGTCCCCACTTAGAATCATTCGGTCCACAAAGGTCCCTTTCTCGTGCCCACTTAGAAGCTCGTCTAGTCAGTACTATTTATGGGCGCCTACTGCCTTATTTTCTAAAAATGCTTACATTTATATAATTATGTTGTCATTTTTGTTTTTTAAATAATTCCTTATATATATTTCTTTTTGAGATATCTGTGATATTATTTTGTACAAATTTGCGGAATATTGTTAGTTTGCGGCTGGTTTTATACTACACTTGTGGACGTACTGTAAATATATATTTCCTTGAAAAATATTTGACGAAACGTGAAAAAATATCAAAATCGATAATATGAAATATTTCGTAACTCGTACACAAATGAACAAACAGGATTATGATAGAATAGAATATATTATAGAACTGAATTGTTAAAGAAACCTATGTATTTTTCATTTACTTATTTTACATTATCCTATATTATATTGTTACATCAAATCGACTTGAATAGAAATTGCAGTATAATAATTATCACTGACAAGGGAGTACCGGCAATCTAAACACTCCGATTATTCTTAAACTTTGCAAGTTTATGGAAGACCTTGACATAAGCATTGCACAATTTTTCGACCCTCCAATTTTTTGGTTTTAGATTCAAAGTTATTCTTTTATACAAACAAGAAGCTTTTATATACATTACCATTATACAACAAGAAGCACCATATACATTACCAGAACATCGCACTCTATTAAATGTTTGTACTATAATTTCCAAGGTACTTGATACAATGGAAAAACGAGTTTTCTTTAAGGGATGTTTCTATCCCCCCTAAAAAAAAGTAGAAGGAATGGAAAATTGTACAATACTTATCTCGAGGTCACTTACAAGCCTGCAAAGTTTAAAAAAATCTGAATGTTCGTTTCGCAGATGTGACTTGTAAGTCATGTTATGCCGTCGCAGCTCCATTGTCTCTCGACCTCGTAACTAACTTCCAGAACTCCGAAAGACCTTCCGTCAATGGAGTGCGGATTCGGCGCGGCGTGTACGAAAATATTGCGGCTTCCGTGCGACCGGCGGAGACATCGTTACTTCGGCTTTTCACCGCTCTCACGTCCGACCATTTTTACATTGGAACATACCACCAATGCCTATGTCCTTCCGTGCTTCCTCCCTGGTACTTTCTCTTCCTTTTTTGCTGCCCCCTCGAGTCGCTAAAGCAAGCCCGTATTTGGCGTCGCGCCGTGAAACGGCGAGAAGGTCGACGGAAGCTCCAAAAACTACAAATGCATGGAGCCATAATTATCGCGGGTATCGAGAGCTTCGAAATGACACATCGATGTACAATGGCACGTGATGAGGGAGTTGCAAGGGGATGCGTTGCGCGAGTGGTGCTTTGAGGAATTACGAACAAGCGACAACTCGGAAGTGGATTAGGAGGTAAATTTGCGCCTAAATAAGCTCGTGCCGCGATGCATCGATCTTTGAAAGCTCGAATGCGAAAGGATTCTCGGATCCAGGGAGCGCCATTCAGGCGTGTCACGAAATGAGAGGCTTCCCTGTCGGTCGGTAATTCAATAATACGATATTTCGTCCAGTGCGCAAGTGATGTCGCGGGTGGCTCGTGGAATCGTTGTAGGTTATTATTTTTAGATTAACGCGATCTAAATAAGGATAGAGTTTAACATTAATCTGGAATTTGTACGCTCATTATCATCCCAGTTTATAATCTATTATAACCTTTTTAGTAATATACCCGAAGAGGACTCGCAATAGAATCGAAACGTTGTACTACATGCCGTGTTTTTCAGTACACCAAGAGTTCACCCACCTTGGAAAGCTGCTCGCTAAGACCACGAAAATAATTTATCGGTTTGAGGAAATATATTTGGTATGTGTTTGGCCACATCCTGCTGCGAGGGAAGCATGGGGGCAAACGTCAATAAAGTCTCATGATTCATCATTTCCATTTCGCAGCGCTCATCCGTCTCCGCTCCCTTTATTTTTTTTTCGGAATTTCGATGGACGGCCTCGTTCCACGCGACGGTGCGTAGATCGTTAACCGAAAAAAAGCGCCCACACGCGCGCGCCAAATGGGGAGGGGCGAGGGGGAGAGAGAGGGGGGGGGGTGGTAAGGGAAACGACCTTCGGGATGGATTTTGATAAACGCATAACGAAGTACGCACGAGCAACTTTAATTATTCCGACGTAAAACTCTGGCCGCGTTACAATTTTCGTTGGACCTTACGAGTATGCGGGATGCACCGGTGTTTGCGCTTTTCTCCCCCGTTTTCGGGCAAGTAATTTAACGTCGCTTGTTCCCGTGGTTAAATACCGTCTGCCATAACCAGAAGCGTGTCCTGCTCGCAAAATAGTGCTGTCACTCGCGAGCTGCGCCGCCGGAGTTTCGACGAAAGATCGCTATTTTTGAAATTTAACTTCTAGCGCTAATAACTCGGGGTATAGGTATCCGAAGTGAAAACGCATTTAACGGAAGTGGATCGAATATGGAGTACGTTCGTTTTGGAAGAGGTCGGATAAATGTACGTTATACGCAGCACGTCTTCGCGATTAAATATACCATCTGTCACAACCAAAAGCGTGTCACGCTCGCAAAATAGTACCGTCACTCGCGAGTTGCTGTAGTATAATTTCGATGAGCGATTGCTATTTCTCAAAATTACCTTAGCCGCTGGAACGTGCATATATATGTGTGCGAAATAAAAGTAGCTTTTGTGCGAGCATATCGAACTGCAGCCGGTGTGCAAAGTAAAAGCACATGCAACAAAAACATATGGTCGACGATTCGTCGCGATGGAAGTATACCAAGTAAAAGCATGTAAAGTAAAAGCAGACGTGCTTGGAATGGAAATTTGGTGGATACAAGTGTCCCGACCGTAAGCATTATAAATAAAGAGTACATCGAGTATAAGTACCTTCGTTACGATGCTGTACATGCTTTTATCTGTGTTAAACCATAATACTTTCTAGCCTGAATCTACGTATTTGAAAGAGGACGCATTTTTATGTCCACGATGTCGATAAGAGTGAATAGAATTCACGATATTTGGATCGAATAAATTATATTCTTTTCCTCTGGGTTGTTCGTTCTAAAAGGACAGTTTCACTCTGACCCAGAAGTATTTTTCTCGAACACTTGGGTACGATCTGACGTGGAAGAAACGCCGGGGCGGACGTGTACAAAACCTCCCGGTTCATCGACCGAATTTCGTGCTTGCAAGCCCTTCTTTTTCTCTCCGCAAACGACCGCGCTTTTTCATTTTGAAATACCGCCCCTATCTCTACACATTGCGACGTACGTGGAACAGCACCGTGACGAAAATATTATCAACTTACATATACGGGGTGAGACGAGAAGATCGAAGGATCGATAGGTCGGCATATTGCACAACTTTGAAATAAGGAATCATCGAATCGAAGTATGTGGTCGAAGAAATTTTACTTCAACAATATTCACGAGAACGGGAAAATATTGTCCTACTAGTATCTATTTGCGGACAAAACTTTAATATCGATGAAAACAAGAATTGATGCATGGCATTTATTTGCTCGCTTTATGAAATCTTGTATTCACACATTCATTATTATTTCACATTTCACCTGTATGAAATAATAATATTCAGAATAAAAACTGATATTCGTTACTTAATACGATAACATGATACGTTCTAAAGATTATTGTCATCTAGTTCTCCAGATTAATTTAAGGATCTGCATCGATGCTGATCTTCACGGATTTTCCCTTGCATTGTTTTTTTTACTAAATGTTTGAGGATAATTTTTTTACTAAGTTTTGTATTCTAAATTCAAACAATCACCTCGAAGGTTTCTCTCTTAATAAATTGGAAGCCGCAACATTTTCCATGGTCAGCGAATCCATCCGCCCGATAATTCGAGTTTCTCGTAGCCGTCGTGTTACGGTCTCCACCGGTTCCACTATTGGGCCTTGTACGTTCCGTTTTTGTAGAAAAATTTCCGGCCAAGGAAGGAAAGAGCGGGCAGCCATAAACCCCGTTCCTTGGATTCAATTCCCAGTGAGTTCTACTGGCCATAGCTTCCGGTCAACTTGGATTTGCGACTCGTCCGCCGGATGCTGGACTCCGCGAATTTCGCGATCTTCTTGCTCTCCTATATAATACGAGCACATACTCGCGTGATGATAATAGAAGTAGATGGCAATTAAAGGAGTAATACGGTGAACGCGACTTGTAAGGAGTAAATCCACATAAAGGTATTTCTGAGAATCTGTGCAAATAAAATCCTCTGAACAGAAGTTAGCCAGCTTTGACGAATGGAAAATTGAAGTTACGTTGATATTTCTTTCATGCATTGCCGATTAAAACTGCTTTTCGTAAGAATGTGCAGAGTGAGATAATTAATTGTAATAAATGCAATCTGACGTACAGCTGCGCTGGATATTAATAAATGATGTGCACTTGTAAAATTTGTTTTTCCAAAAATGGGTTTGTAATGGATAGACTTATTTCTACATTAACGTAACTTTATATTAGTTGAAAATTAATGTATATTTTGTTATGCAAAATTGCCGAAGATTTAAGTCCTCATAAAGCAGAACATGTTGGCAATCGACTTTAACGTTGTAATTTATATTTATCTCAACAAATTTTTCATGACAATTCTTTCTTGAACTATTGAAAGTAGCTGCACAATTGCATCGCCATTTGTATAGACTAACTTGTAAAACGCAATTTCTCGCGAGCGTCGGTTTTCTCACCACATAGTTGGATTTACATCGTCTGTACCCCGACTATTCCCTTATTGTCCCTTTGAGCATGGTCGCCTTTACGTTCCAGAAGCTCCCGTTTCCTTTCTCCTCGCCATATATTGCGGCAGACGAAAAAGCAACGTCGTCGACGAGCCATAATGCCCAATCGACCGTGTTCTACTCTGGATTCTAAAATTTAAAAAACTTTCCCATACAAAGAATAGTCCGACATGGGCATCAAAATACGAAACTGGAATATCGATGAGGTCTTTCCAGGCTGATACTCATATTCCATCATTTATCGCGAAATTTTTTTAGATTAACGAATCTCGAACAAAGCCACTACCTACACTAACCTTGCATACAATGTAATCTTTAGAACACATTTTACCTGCCATTTTTCTAAAGAGGGTTACAAACCTGATAACGTCATACTTCGTTTTTATTCTTTACATTACTACCTGTCCGAAGGAAGATCACTCCATGTCACTGAAGATTATTGTTATCATTGGACACTCAAGACCGTTGTCTTATTTTACCTACCATCTTTGCTCGATAGAAACCAAACACACTTTGAACCTATTCTAAATATTGATGTTTCCATAGCATTCTGATAAAACATAATACTCATTCTCATCGTTCAGAGTACTATCAGAAGGATCATTCACGATAACACGTACAACGAAGCGCAGCATAAAACATCTCAAAATTCATCAAGATGCACAAAAATTAACAACGCGGTACATTCCATAAGCCGTAGTTCGCATTAAAAAACCTATCAACACATCCCGCCATTTTATCCCTTCAAATACCATACATTTTATGCTCCTTTGCAAGTACATCTACATGCGCATAACATCATTTCACACTCAGAATACAGTTCGCGTCCAAAGTGCTAATACTCCAGCCGTAAGTAAAGCGTTGCCAATTACATTGCGCTAAATATACAACAGCAGCCCTCGACGTGAACCCTTTCCCCTACAAACGCCCGCTTCCATCCTTCGGCATAATCAGGGCTGCCCACATGCCCTCGACGCGGTATACCTTTTTTCGGTAGAACGGAAACGGTTTCCTTTTCGAAACCGACCGGACATCGGCGGTGCTTTCGAGGATGGTACACGCCGATAAGGCGTCATGATTCATCGATTCCATTTCGAGAAGTCCTCCTTCCACCTGCATTCCCTTCCGGCCCAGGAGAGGTGAGCTCTCCCCGGATTTATTCGTTCCTGACAAATCTCCCACGTCGGTGGGTTTTACTGGCGTACAACAGTCGCGGGGAATAAATCCCACGTCCAGGACGATAAGCCATTCGGCCGTAGAGGAACGTCCATTGGCGCTGGCCGTGCAACTTCCGTTTCCACGCTTCGATTTCAATTTCGCCGCTCGTGCGCCTCGGCAGTGGCACCGGTGGGTGTTCCCGAGCGTGTAAGGCGTGAGTGCTGCATAATCTATCGTCCCTGGAACCGCCCACGGCGTGCCCCGTCGTTGCCAAGTGTTTCTGATATATCCGCGAATTTCGGAAGCCTCTCTCGTACACCCGCGAACTGCTTTGTTCCGAGAGGACAAGCTTCGCCGCTTGCAAAATCTACGCTTCGCGCCTTCCGGTGTCGGGGAATTGACCCTGATCCTTGAGAAATATTCCTGGTGGGATGTCTTAAAGTAATTCCCCTACCGGGGCAAATCGATCGAATTGAGATATTTGGTCGAAAAGTATGAGACCTTATTGATTACTTTCGATGTGTGTATATTTCTTTTTAGTAACGCATTTAGCACGGTATGTACTGAGAATTTTTGGATCAATGAGACTTGATTGGGTCTCAGTTTGTTTAGATCGGATAATATTCGGGTATGGAAGATTGAGGGAAAAAAATCATGTATTTCGATGAACTGTGAGTTTATTGCTCGGTGAAATTCGAGGTGTGTTAATTTGAGATGTTTTTATTTCCCTGGAGGAAACTTGCAATATGTCTATCAAAGAGATTTATTTCAGTATAAATTACTCGTGCATAAATATTGGAAGTGATTTTTAAAGTAGGGAGATGTCTTTCTAAGGTTATTCAACGTGGGGAAAGGTGAAATCGGATCGTATTTGTGTACCCAGGATTAAGAAGATACGAACGTGTCTTTGAAGAAACTCTGAATTTATTGTTCAGTAATTCTCACCTCTATATACAATGTTCGTACTTAATAAATATACGTTCAAGTCTACTTTACAAAGTTTCGCAGCTATTAGCCCGCTATTCCTCGCGATCTTGAATATATATAATACTTTGATCGTGAGGAATACCGATTGGCCATGTCTCACCACGTGGAGGTTGGTGCGACTAGAGACCCCCCCCCCCCCACTAAATCCATTATTCTACACACGCAATTAACTCAACTAAACCCACTCATTCCGTCTTACAAGAATACGCATTCGATCCATTTAATCGTTCATCCAGATTTCAAACCCGTAAACAATGACAAAACGATGAAAGGAGGGTGTGCAAAGAGATGAAACGAGAAAATCGCGACACGACAAATTCTTACCAAGAGCACCAGGGGTTCTCACGAATACGAGAGGTTCTCGCGACGGTGACCCAAAGAAGGCCACGGCTGAGAATGGTAACCAGGCGATGCGCACGCTGGGTCAGGCGTGGCTGAACCCTCCCTGCGACGCCACTCCCCAGAACATAACCTTCTAAATGCCGTCGAAAAACCAAGCACAAGTACCGCGAAAACCCTGGGTGCCTGGAAGAATTCGGGAATCTATGTTCCGACAAATGGAGCGTAAGACAAACGAGAGTCGAAAGTTAAAGAGAATTGTACTGCTCACATTTGAAATTTCGAATAACACACCTTATACTAGATCCACTCATCCGTCCATACATACATCTTAATGTATAGTTACTACTAAGAACTTAATATTAAGTTCGTTTTTCGTTCTTCACTCTTCTCTTGTCCGTGCCATGTTAGTCAGTATAAAAATCGGCAAAAGTGAGTTAAATGGGTGTAACGGGTTAAGAGAGGGGTGACACAAAAAAAAACCGATAAACGAGGAAAGGAAGGAATGTTGATTTTTCGCTGGAACTGCGAAGAATGATTTCTGTCCGTCCGCGCCGTCTTAAATAGTCCCTAGAGCGCGAACGATGGGGCGGTTCTCTGAGGTCGTTCAAAATTGAAAAATGTCATTTTGTCAAGTTACCTTGCACCGAGTTCATACATTATCCGACAATTCGTATTTTACTGAATTTTACTCGCAATACCTTCACGAATTATTTTTTCCACGCTCGCGGTGTATATACCTATATTCCACAATTTCTCGTAAATTAATTCACGATCGAACACCTGTCGTTTAATTTAATCCAGAAAACCAGAAAACCAGAAAACCAGAAAATCAGAAGACCAGAAGAATATCGTACTAGATAATTTTCGAGTTTGGCTTTTTTCCGAGCGGTTTGCATAACTGTTGGTTTGATCGGCTTCAGACGTTTGTAAAACATTCGTAAAAGACATTGTAAAAATCTTGATGTTGGTTCAAGTCAACGAATTAAGTCGTTACATAAATCAATCATTATATCATTATAATCATATTCATTATCTCATTAATTATTTCTTTAATTAATGAAAAAAACCGTGGTCGTAAAAATCGTGATCATGATTATATCATGGTGGGTCTCATTTTGATCGCAAAAATGTCATCAATTTGTTAAACAAAATTTCAGGTAAAAAAGTTAAAATGAGAAAGTTATATAATTGCGTTGAACCGTCAAGCTTTGTCCTCTCAAAGGAGCCGTACCGTGTATCCTACTGTGTGCCACATCACACGCTAGACTGGCTCCGAGGAAAGTATCATGGGTGTAGTGTGTAGATAGCATAGGCGTAGAAGAAGCATTGTGACGTTCCCGAGGAAGCTCTTGATGCAGAATTCGTGAAACTTTGACTGTATATATATTTTTTTATACCGCAAAATATTTTATGTGTGATTGTAAAATCAGATTAACGAATGTTTCACGGATAACCGTACACTTTTCCTTGAAGAATTTACTAAACAAATAAAAATAACATATTTTTTTTTAGTCATTATGTTTAGATCGTGGTATTGAATATAAGAGGCCCTGAATTTATGTTACATTTCTAATGTAGGTTTGTGTAGGTTTGTGTTCTAACGTAGGTGTTACGGTTTAAATAGGAAGATTCAGAGGCAAATATTAAAACTTTAGACCACATCCTACTGCTGAACGTTCAAAATCCGCTATTTGCTGTAATCTCCTAATACCAAGTTTTACCTCGTACGTGGTTCGACTAAAAATATTTACACTTTATGCAAATATACATGCTTGAAGAGTTACTACCCTCAAAACCAAATCCGGTTATTCAATCATGCGTGTATCATAATCCCTCACATTTTCTTTATGAAGAATGCTCGATGTTACTACGTTTATCAAAACCAGGGTATTAAAATACGTTGCCGTTTTATTCTTCGTTTCGTGCGATATTAAGGTAATTCAATAAATAAAGGATAAAGCAACGTTCACTTTATCTCGAAACGGTGGAAAATATGGATGTTTGCCGGTTTTGAAATTAAAGGCGGAGATATATCGTTGTCAGTCCATGAGTCGGCGAATACAAATATGCCATGTTCAGAGTAACGGATGGTTCGTTAAATCTTCTAAAATAAACCGTTTGGATTACTTCTATAAATTCGAATTCACAAGTTGACGCGGGAATGTTGGGAATTTATCGTTACTTTTGGCATGCTTTAAACAGCTTTCTCGATCCGTTGCAATGATTTGCACCATGCCTTTTTTTGCCTTAACGCCCTTACAGCATTTAGATTCTGACGAAGATGACAAAGAAAAGGAATAATAAGCCGGTCACTGAAATTCCCTTCACAAATATAATAACATACATACCAATTCAATTGAACCATCTAACAATATCAAATTCCTTTTCTATCGATAGACGTCTTGAACTTACATTTCGTACACGCGTTTTACTTTAATTCATCTATCGCTTCTTTCCACACTCGTAAATCGTTGTAAATCAAAACATTGCTGGTCCCTCATCCTTACTTTTTTCTTACCCCATCTACTTCTCATCATTATCCTTCATCTTCGCCTTTAAAGCTATGGGATAAAAATCTAAAAAGAAAATATATAGAGGACTATAGAGGTAATCGATCACGGAGAGTTAACATTGCCACTATCTCCGCCTTATGAGGCAACCGTTCAAATCTATACAAACAAATCGACTTTCGAAACGACTACTGTATTTATTCTACGGACGCGTAGTTAGGACAAAATGGCCAGGGCAAAAAGCCATCGCGGTCATAACCGTGAAGCGGTGGAAAAAGGTGCGGCCTGAGTGCGGCGGTTTGGCGGACAAAGCTATCGGCAGATCGTACGAAAGGTCCAAGGAGGATCAAACGGTATCTTGCGAGTGGCAGAAGTTTGCCGGGGGTGAGATTTGGCTGCGCTCTCCGGAGTTTTTCCCCGTTTCCCAAGTCTCGAAGGAAAGGAAGAGAGAAGCAGTGGCCATCGGAGCAGCCATTAGAGCTATCCAATTTCTTCCGTTCGTTCCTTCTGGCTTTCCTTCCAGCATTTTTCTCCTCACTCTTTACGTAACTCTTATTTTTTCTTTTCCTTCTTTTTTTTTTAAACAATCGAGTATCCCTAGGATCGATCGGGAGTAAAGGGGACATGGATTTGGGCGGGGTCGGCCAGCTCGAAGATGCGACCGAATGCGGAAAGCTTGAACCGAATTATACACAGGTTGCTTTATAAGTACGTGGGAATATTTCAAGGACTAGGTCTGCGCACTGATGTAATTAAAAAATGAATTGATAACTGATAATTGAGTACGTGCGGTAATTAGAAAATTTTGTAAAATGTGCAAAAGTGGACATACGTGCTGTATACCTTGTTTTTCAAGTTATGGATAATTAAAGAAATTGTTGGAAGTGTTGGAACCTTCAGTTCTTAAAACTTGTCCTTTCTCTTTCTGTTTTATCGATCTTTGAATTTTGGATTTTTTGCCTTTGTTGTCTATCGTACGAAACACATTCGTGTGCTATCAAGAATTGAATCAACGAGTATAATCGTATAATGATTGTTATTTAATTTTTGAAAATTAATGTTGGAGTTCAACATATTCGAGGACGGAAAAATGATTTCTATTTGCTTGTTTGCAAATATTGTAAATTCTGTGGGATTCATTAAGTGGTTGGGTTCAAGTATTTTTCGCTAGCGACTTGTGCTTATAAATCAAGATATTTTATTGTTATTACTACGCTACAGAAAATTCAGTCTTATTACAAACTCTACCTTTTTTTACTCTGACTTTGTACTCAGCTCTCTGACTGTGACTCTGTATTCTGTACTCTGCTCTATAACTCTATGACTCTGTACTCTATTGCTTTGTTCTGTTTGACTTTCTGTAACTCTCTATTCTCTATCTTCCTTTCCGGGCTTTACCTTTCCTCGCTAAGATCTCTGCTCGCACACCCTCTCATTCGTACACATTAATTTTTTTAATGAATTTTTGGCACCGACTGCTAATGTCATTTGGCCTAGGCCCTACTGTTTAATGTGAGTTCTAAACCGTGTGAGCTTCGAACCTGGGTCCCTTCTGTGAAAGTCTGATCCTCATTCCACTACACCACGTAACTCTGTCATTCGTACATATTCAAACGGCTATTGTCCACGTGCTTTTCTTAAAATCATGCATCACCCAAAACTTAACCATGTATTCTACCTCAGTCGCTTTTGTTTCACCGACTTATAGTTCGAACACTCTTCCTTGGGTCGCACGCATTTATACTCTTATTATATAATAAATAAGAATAAATACATCTATTTTCACATTCCCACAATTCGTTTGCAACGCGAAATGTACGGTTAAATGTTTACAAGTCTCATATATGCTGGTGTTTCTTCATGTATACTCCCAGCTGTTTGTCTTTGATTTTATTGAGCCAAACACATCGCGGGTCGAATGTTAGTATTTTTACGTTAAAAGTGTGACGTTACTGGAATTAGCGAAAATGTATGCAGATAAAATGTTTTAGCAAAGATTGTTTCTTTATCATTTTCTTTTATTCGATCATAAATATTCTTACTAATTTAAACGAAGTAAAATCTAAAAATTCTCAGATTGACGTATAAATAAGATAAGAAAATGGCACACAAGCAAATTTTTATCAAAAGCAGCACAACAGCTACAAATGTTTTGAATTATTTAAGTAATTGCGTAACAGCAATTTTGATTATGTATTAAAAATTGAACTGAAATAAGCCTGAGAGTTGCATAGATTCCAAAACTCGCAGTGTCCTTTGAATAGACCGAAATATCAACTTGGTCGAAGGTGCTAAAATTCCTCTCGAGGCGACGGACCAAGACGTCAGAAATCACGAATCAAAGCCCAGATAGAAGTCGCTGATGTGCAAGGACAGAGATAATCGGAAGTGGTATTGTTCTTTAATCTAGAGACGTCGTCGTTGAGCCAGCAGTTCTGAAACGGTAGAAATTCTAGTCTCCTTTCAGAGCTAGACTAACGTTTAAAAAGTTCAAGACGGAGATACTTCGGCGCTTTAATGCTCATATTGTGTGCACTAAAATCCCGCCATTCGACACGCAAGCCCTCCGGTAAAATGGCCAAATGATTACGCGGACCATAAACCCGTTTAGAGCTATACTCTGGACATCTAATTATGTATAACCGCAATTAACATTTGCTTCAGCTGTACATGCGTCAACGACCACTTTATTTTTACTACGCACATTTGGAAGTTTCGAACGAGAAGTACATTAAACAACGAAACGTAGCTTTAAAGAAGAAAGAGTTTTTACAGGCATCGTGTAATTGTAATCGAATTGTGAATAAATATAGAAGTTTAACACTTCGTAAAGTATTATTGAGTCGTACGTCGTTTGCCAGAAGAATACTTATATTTAGCGCGTCTCAAACATTTTTGCAATTTAGTCAGTTTTTATGCGGCTGATAGTACGTATTAATTCAATCTATGTTCGTTACGAGATTAAAGTTATAATCCATATTTAACCTCGCGGAGATAACGTAAGAACCTATGTTTCTATAATAAAATTGCTCAAAAATGTATTATGAAAGTCGATACCATCTTGAAATTAAGCACAGCCCATACCTATTCCGAAAATAAAGTATCTCTCCCGCGACACACTTATACAATTAGTATACGTGTGCTTAGAAACGATGAAACCCTAAAGCCAAACTCACGTTCAAATCGATCACAAACTCACCTGGCAGTTCCAATTACGAGCTTCCCCTCGAACGATCGTCGAAAATGCAACGAGCAATATCCCTTCCATTTCGATTACAATCACTTTATACGGGTATCTTACGGCCAGCCCCGTTAATCCTAGGGTAAAGACGTAGAGAGTTAACGACGCCGTTAGTCGTAGCCCCACCGCTAACCGCACCGTTTCTCCTCGTTTTTCCAGGTCGACTTACGGCACCTCGCCCAGACCGAAGACTCGAACCGCATCGATGTTGGGATCGACCTGACCGACTACTACATCTCCGTCGAGTGGGACATCATAAAAGTGCCTGCCGTGAGGAACGAGGCGTTTTACATATGCTGCGAGGCGCCCTACCCCGATATCGTGTTCAACATCACCCTACGCCGCAAGACCCTCTTCTACACGGTGAACCTTATAATACCGTGCGTGGGTATATCCTTCCTCTCGGTACTGGTATTCTACTTGCCGAGCGACAGCGGCGAGAAGGTCTCCCTGTCGATCTCCATACTGCTGTCCTTGACGGTGTTCTTCCTGCTCCTCGCCGAGATAATACCGCCCACGTCGTTGACGGTGCCACTGCTCGGCAAGTACCTGCTCTTCACGATGGTACTGGTCACCCTGTCCGTGGTCGTGACGATAGCCGTGCTCAACGTCAACTTCCGCTCACCTGTGACCCACCGGATGGCCAATTGGGTGCGGGTGGTGTTCATTCAGGTGCTCCCGCGCTTCCTCCTCATCGAGAGGCCGAAGAAAGACGATGAGGAGGACGAGGACGAGGGCAGGAGCGCGGGCGGTGCCGGCACCGTCAACGGGGAGGAGGAAGGCGTCGACGACGACGATGATGTCGAGGCGACCAACGGTAAACCGCCCGAGGGCATCCTCACCGATGTGTTCCATGTACAAGAGACTGATAAGTACGATCCGTACTACGACAAGAGGTTCAGCGGGGAGTACGAGGTACCCTCGCCAGGTCTGCCGCCGCCGGCCACGAGGTACGACACGGGCGCCGTGGCCACCGTTGGCACCGTCGCCCCCTGCTTCGAGGAGCCCCTGCCCTCGCTGCCACTGCCGGGGGCTGACGATGACCTCTTCGGACCGGCTAGCCCCGGGTATGCGCACGAGGACGTCAGCCCCACCTTCGAGAAGCCGTTGGTACGCGAGATCGAGAAGACCATCGACGACGCCCGGTTCATCGCTCAGCACGCCAAGAACAAGGACAAGTTCGAGAGCGTGAGTTCACGTTTTATCTTTCGACCCGATCCTTTTTCCTTGGCCCCCCCCCGTTTTGCGCGCTTGCTGACTTGTAAGACGGCTCTTTGACTACGTTGTTTTCTTTTAACTATTTTGCATATATTTGATACGACTGGGATTTATATTATGTTGCATACGCGCGTCGTATTTGCTGATTCGAGTGGGATTTAAATTGCATCGGAATTTGGCCTATGGTGATAAAGTGTTGTATTTTTATTAAAATATATATTTATTAAATATATAAATTGAAGAAATTCTACGGAATCCGTGAATTTGTCATTCTTGCCATTCTTGAAAACGGATGGGGAAACCGATGATACGATAAAAAGTACATTTGCGTACAGTGCAGTACATTGTAAAATAATGCTATGAAAGTTAACTTTATGACTAAGAAAAGCATATTTTTAAAAATTCGTGTATACGACATTAGGAAGAAATGTTCAGGTTAGATTCTTTTGGTGAAAGTTCAGGTTTTCCGGAACGGCTCGTATCTATAATCAATTATCGATATTAATCGTGGCAGCTTTGTGGTACAGCAACCATCGTGCCAAATAGGTTTCGGGCCATTGGGTTTTTGGTATACGCGCTAAATGCAGATTCGTTGGGTGCATTTTCGGGGCTCTCATGCACTGCTTATTTCTGGAATTAATTTCCGATATTGATCGCCAAATTCATTCGGCCCGGGTCCTATTGTTCCAAACGGGTTTTGAACCATTAGGCTTTCGACGTAACTGCAAATAATGGACTGCACTCACAGCCCTTCTCTGATTACCTCATTTTTATATATGATCGCGATCTTTTTTTAACCTAAGTCGATAGATTCAACGTAAATTTTAGAATTTAAGAATTTAAAAATTCAGTTCTTATATCAAATTAATTGTAACTCGATTTTAAAGTTAAATATTGTTCTAGTAAAACTGTAGCTGCGTAATTCATAACAATTTACATTTCCACGCTCAGAATTTAAGTTCAAATTACGACCATCAAACCTGGAGAATTGCGATGTGATGTGTGTACTGTAATTTCGATATTTCGAAATACCCTTTAACCTTTTGCATTCGACATTTAATTTTTTTCATAGAAATATCATATCACTACATAACTCTTGATAATCACTAGTCCTCCCAAAATCACTAAACCATAATTCGACACTCGAGTGCGAAGTGTTCGTATAAATAGACCTTGGACCAATTGATTTTAACGGTTAGCACCAAAGATGGAACAAAAACAAAATAACTTCTCTTCAATTTTGATTATTCAGAGAACAACAGAGAACAAACAAGTACTTAAGAAATGAAACTGTTTAATAAAAACACCGAACTAATATAACTGCTAAGTCGGTCTTTCAGAGCAAAATACTATCCAGATACTTCAGCTATATCAGTTATATTACATTACAATATACAACGGAGTGGAAGTACAGGAGGAATATGAGTCCATAAATAACCACCACTGGTTAACAAGAGTAGTCTCATAGTTCAAAATCCAATAATTCATTAATAACAGTTGTATCATAATATACGAACAACTGAAATTATAGCGTGAATATGATTCAATTAACTCTTACTTCTACTGTACCTACCCCGCTATAGTCTCGTAACCGGTCGAAAAAAAGATGCTCTTTATCCCTGTCCCTGAATCTGCTCCTTTTTTCTCCGCCATCCCCACACTTGGTGAGGATTACGCGTTCCTCCTCTGTGTCCGTGACTTACCTCCTCGCCCAGGGACAAATTGCACTCCGTGACTTTCCTCTCCGCCGATGGAAAAATCGCCTTCTTCCCGGCGCACTCTGTCGGCGTCTTTCTCCTCCTGCCTCAAGGAGACCGTGAGAAATGATTGCAGGCAACGCCGGTGGTATCTTCCTGGAGGGTGTGGATTATGTAGTACTCCTAACGAAAGTTTAATCCTCCGCGGACGTTCGTGTTTACGGGGCTGGATGTCGCGGATTAATATCTTCGTTTTGTTATGCTGCATGCACCCCTGTTTACTCTTTCATTTATGTTACGGATAATATACCGGAGATTCGAGCCTTCGATAAATAACGTTAGTCGCTGGAAGAGGTATCTTTGTACTTGTGTTGGTGAATTTGAGAGGCACTGTACACCGGTGAGTTAATGGACTTTTGTTTACACGGTCTATGCACGCATCATGGTGGGAATCTTTTATGAACGGCGATATATTTTTTTTCCTTACGTTGGACTTGCGATTCCTTAATAGTGATAATGGTGTTAGCTGTATTTTATTTATGTTAGTTAAAACAATTCTGTGCATTAGTCCTTTTAGGTTTCGAAGTGACTGCTGTAGGTAAAAATAAGATTCCAGCTAAAGTCATTGTGCTAAATACTTCTCTACTAAATTTAAAAAATTCCTTTTTGATGAAATATTGGGCTGACAGATTACATTTTAAGGAAACGTATTTTATCTATTACTTTATTTTCTTTTTTTAGAGTTCTGCCGATATTTATTTTACAAGCATTAAATGTTCATAAATATTCTGTACCTTTTTTTAATTGCATTATACTTTGAATATTACGAAATCTATAAGGCAAAAAATACAATCTTTTCACACGATCAAAGATTGATTCAAGTATTTATTTTCCAAAGCTTAAAGCGCTTAATTTTATTATTCCATTACGATCCTAGAACATTGTGCAGTTTGTTAGATCATCGTTATATTTTCTTGCTAACCTGTTTCGTGTATTAAAAGTTTCCCATCCCGTCATCGATCGTGAGACTCCGCGATGGATTACGCAGTTAGAGCTATACAAGTTATTTCGTCAAAAAGGGGGAGCCGAAATGAGAGTATTTCGTCCCTATGGTTACTTATCGGTCAATGTCTACGATCTATTACTGCTGGAAACGGTTTCCTAGGGATTCTAGACAGCATGTTGACTCACTGTGATCGACAGCAAGCAGTGAAGAGGTCCTGTAATGGGTCGTACAAATCATGATGAATCAGCCGTATAATCTGCGGTTCAAGAATCCCAAAAGGACAGAGATTGTCACAGCGAATCATATGAATTGGTGGAACGTTTCGTAATTCAAAAGCTTTGGGCAGCGATTTTTAATTTGGTCTGCCTAGTTATTTTTCTATTTTTCCTATAAGCTAGTTTATTATAATTCGTATATTCTAACACAGATGCCGGCAAGTTTATTCACAGGGAGGACCTAAAGTTATATCTTGTGTTTTTTATTTGTTTTTCATCATAAGCTGTCACAATAATAAGGATATATGATATTTTCAGAAGAAACACATTAAACCACTGATTCAGACAAGAGCACATACTACTGTTGCAATGACAAACACGTTATTGATATTAGTACCATGCATCAGGTGGTAAATCCTTATTCTAACAAACATGTTTTTTTTTGCTAAGATTGCAACAGTCATAAAAAATCATCTAAACATTAACGGATAAATTTACTTTATAATTGTAATTTTCTATAAATACCTAGAAGTTTATATTTCCTTTTGTAATTAATCAATTCTGAAAATAACTAAAATCTATGATAGCTAAACTTTTCGATCATTGAAATTCGTGGATAAATGAAATGCGACTAGAATAGGTTAATGTCTCCTATCTCCACTGGGTGTACAGAGTGTCGACCGATGGGTGATACACGCTAATCGAGGTTTGGCATGAGGCAGCAATGGTGCGATCACTATTGCGACTTGCTCGAGAACAGTCCATTGTAGCATAATGTCTTGCACATTCAGGCACCGCGTACAGACAATGATAAATCTCTTGACCAAATCAAATTTGGAAACTTGCTGAAATGCGACCACCTATAAATTTTGATAAGGGTATACTACGTTTATGTTAACAACTGCACTTATCTGGATAATATTCATATTGACTGCAATGAATTTTATTAATGTGACATGCCTGAAAGTATAATATAATTGACATATGGCGGTCCTGCGAAGAAACTTGTAGAGTTGTGTTTTATTACAAAATGCTGACATTCATATTTTGCCCTTTCTATCACCAATTAAATTGGCACAACGTTGTTGCAACAGTTGAAATATTTTTCCGTTTAATCCAAGAGTGAATACAATTATAGACGAGAATTACAGATCATAAGTATAATGAAATCTGTTTTATACATAAACCTCATTAATACTTCATATATCATACTTGTATGAGCCAGATGTATAAACATTACGTCATAGACATTTGTATTTATTCACTTATCCAATCAAAGCAGCCTGCCGTATTATACGGATCGGTTATACATAAGGCGACCACCGCTGCTATTGGGTTGGCAAGTAAGTAATTGCAGATTTATGCTACATAAATGAACAACTGAACGCCGGTTTTGACATTTCGAATACCTAAAATAATATACATAAATAAGTAGTAATACCGAAAAATTGATGCAAAATTATCCGAAAGTGAAATCCGTAATTACTTATTTGCCGACTTAATAGATTTGAGCACGTAAGTTCCAAGCCATGCCGCTTTGTTAATCCGCCGATTTATCGAATACTTTCCAACCTCTCCTTCAAAACCATTCGTGCTTCTTAAACAGCCTCTCTTCTCGTTGCCCGTCCCTAATTAATGCGACCAGATATTCGTGGTTGAGAAGCACTTCCGCGCACACGCGCTCAACGCTCAGCGCTCACTCGTGAACGTAGATACGCTCGGTTTCGGCGCCACTTTGTGTTCCCTTTGATCCATGTTTTGCCAATGATATTCTCCGGATGAATATACTATTTGGTGCGAAGGATCTCGAGTTGAAAATCCATCAGATAAAAGCGTATCATCGACCCGACATTAATTCGTGCGCCGTTTATTATTTCATAAATCACCCCCGGCCATTCGTCCTCGTACACGTGTGATGTGTCAACGAAAATTGCAAAGCGATCATCCAGTTGCATTATGACATGAAACTGGCCCAGCCCGCAAAGCGATTCGAATCTGCTACATGGAATTCAAATTAGCTTATAAGATTGATTTACCTATTCCGGCCTGAATACCTAAAGCCGATCGAACGCGTCGCTTGCTATTAAATACGACGTGATTAATTATCGCTGTAATTAATCACAGGCTACTGGTCTGTAATGCCCTTATTATACTTAAATCCTTTTTCCACTGATTGCAAAACCGAGCAAGCCGCTTTACCGGGGCAATTTAAGTTAAGACAGTTGGGGTTTAGCGCGATTAGCGCGGGAAAACTTTGGTTTTCTGATTTAATCGGAATCTTATCTGGACTGCTAAGCGTGTGAGAAAATTGAATAATCCATTTTTCGTTTACGCGATACATAAGGTTATTCGCCCTTTGTTACACTCGGCTCTTAAAAGCTTAGAGGACATCTTTGCTGTACTTGGGTATATTAATGTCGGCCAAGTAAACACGCAGGTACGATAAATACGATTTATCGTTGACCTTTAAATTGAAATATATAGTACCCATTTATTATGATTATTATTTACATAATTGTTTAATTCTTCGATTACGTGAAAGAATTCACACGGATATTGGCGAAATTACACGATCAACTTTAGATTTGAATCGTCAACGGTTAGATCGGTGGTTTCAAAGTTTGCAGATTGAAAAACCAGACAAATAGTCTCTCGACATCGCGCTGGTCAGTCGTAAATCGAAAAACGATGAATGGCTGGCATAACGGGGTAAAAGCGAGCAAAACCCTCGTTGATCTCGTTTGATGCTTTGCGAACGAAGGGGAAAGAATCTTAACCCGTGTTTAGCGATAACAACGAGAGCAGTGCGAGCTCTTTGAGCGCAGCAGAGCAGTTAGTGTATTATTAGTCGGGCAAACCTCTTCCCTGTCGTTGGTGTGCCTTTCCACCCCCCATGAATAGGCCAGTCAACCCTTTACCCTCTGACACTTTCTCCAAGGCAGTCGGCGACCCTCTATCCTTGCTCTACGAGAGTGTTAAATACACCACTGTATGTATATATATATGGAAAAACCAAAGGTGATGGATGAGTAATTTAATACTCGGCCACTGAATCATAGATAATTATAAATTTCAATAGTTGACACAGCGCGAATTTAGACAGTTAGCATTCTTCGTTGCTAATTTTAATAAATAAACCCGTTTTTAAGTTTAACATACACAAATGCCTTTTTACTCACGATGATTAAATAAACCAGAGGTGACGAGTGAGATTCGGAGCCGGGTCTCCCGCGTGGAAGTCCGAGTTTCTATTCACTACACCACCCCAGCTCTTCCCACCAGGTTTTCCCCATTATCGGTGCCCGCATGTCGCCACTCGTCGGCCCGATTCCAAGTGATTTAGAAATTACCTCTCGCGCCCACCCCGCGTGGATCATCGACCACCCTCGTGAGCGACGACCTGGTCGCGTGTTACTGAAATACGGGCCCTTAAATTGGCGCAAATTGCCCCCGTGGTGACGGCTGCCGACTCTGGAGATTCTCTCTCTTCAGCAATGGCCTGCGCACGGACGTCGTGTGGAACTGGCTAGAATCTGGCCTTCCTTCGCGTGAAAACTCAGGACTGCTGGATGGGCTAGTTGTCGTTTAACTCTCGGCTTTCGAATGAAGCTGATCGACCCCGTGATAGGCTGTAGTGATACTTGGAGTGTCAGGTTTAATGCTTGGAATTGCTCTTGAATTTTTTACCTCTATTCTATTTTCTATCTTTATATCGCGTTGTATAAGTTGTATCGGCGATGGTTTGAAATAATCCTGGATCCTATTCTTCTATATTCGTGGTTTTTTTTTTAATCATGGTCTCCGATTTTCTACTAAATATCTTATACTTCGTTGTGAGATTAGAGTTGAGCATCGAATCCACAGCTGGGCTGATTTATCCTTATTTCTCATCGTAAACGAGGCAAACGTTGAGCAACGTGGATTCGAGGTAAGAACCGAGTTTACACTTTCGGTTTACTGCTCGCCGTAAACAGCGTCGCGTTTTCGATCGTCGTCTCGACAGCGTCGTTGGCCTCTTCATCGCTCGGCTCGCCGGGGGCTTCTGTTTTAAACATCGCACGGCAGAGTACGCGTACTATACATTATTCAAATCCGTATTTACAACGAATTACAATACTCGATGAGAAGGAAAATATGAGAACTCCTGCGTGCTTTCGAGAGAATCGAGGTACGTCGACGCAAAGGTGTCGAGCCAAGAGCAAAAGGGGATGAAACGGACAGATTTCATCCTCATTCCCGATTAAAACAACTTTAATTCGCATTTCTTCGTTGAAGAAAAATAAAAAATAACCCTCCTTCGCTCCTTCTATTTTTAATCAATCCAAAGGCTTCGACTGCTTAGATCGTGAGCCTACCACCGACGATTTATCCTACGCAGGATGCCACCGTCCACGAAATTGATCGCGTAATTAGAATCCCGATCGCTGAAGTTCTCGTCGGTCGGCCCTCGAAGGATGATAAACAACCGAAGTCGTTCCGTTCCCTGGCAGCTGGCGCAGTTTTGCAAGAATGATGCGCCTCCGATAATTTTCGTTCATAGATTGTAAGCGGTAATTCCTCGTTGCGGCGTACGTCGAGAGCGGCCGAAAGTCCGTTGCGTGCAACAGGTGCTACCGTCGTACAAAGGCGAAAGCACGTGGAGTAAATAAATTGATCAATTAGTTTGCCATTGTACGCTCGTGCTTAATAATCGAATTATCTCGTTTATGTAGATACGTGTAATTTGCAACACGCTCCTCGCCGAACGCAGCGTCACTTCGAAAGTTGATTTGCAAACGGAAACGCGGATGAGAGACGGAGGACGAGGCGAGAGCGGCGAGGGATTTTGCTCGCGGACGCGCGTTTCCATTGGACAAAGATATCGAGACTCATTTTCATCGTTCGAAGGTCGGCGCGCCTCGTAGGACCTTGTACCTTTTACGATCGACGGTATCTTCTTCAAAACACGTCATTTGGAACATGCAACGATCGTGTAACGATCGTGCGCGCCGTTACGTCAGTAGAAAATACGAGCACCGGTTGGATATCTCTGGATTTTTCCATGCGATATGCGTACCGCAGAGCCGGCCGTTCGGAACCCGCGTTGAATAATAGGCTAAATGGCTTCGGCAGTCAATGTCAAAGGAATCGAGCAAATCAATGTTTTCACCACTGCCGGAACCTCGTCGATCATTTTTCCTCCACGCGAAAACCTATGTTTTTCTTTACTCGCTAAAGAGCATATCGAGATTCGAGCGTTGAATCGTAAGAATCGTAATCCTTCTTCAAACGTTATTTAATTATTTGTCATTCAAAAACATTTCGTGGGCCATCGAATCTTTTTTAAGATCCATTCTCATTTCTTCGTTCTTCATTTCTTTAAGATTCTTCAAAAAAAATTGCAATACTTTTCCGAGGTATAAATTATCGTATAGATCTATTCGCGTACCCTCTTCGGTTCCCTTTTTGTTATTAAATATTTATGTTATAGGCGGATACCTCGGTAGGATGGTAGTCGTAGCGCTAACTACGGGCGAGCTGCACGAGCAACGGGGGAAAACCTGCAATTTCCATCAGCGAAATTACCGACCGATAGACATGAGCGAAACGAGAGTCTTGCAATAATAATTCGCGCCGGAAGGAAGCGTTGCGACTGTGCCGGAAGTCACTTCCGCGTTGCTGATAATAAGCGTCCGTGTGACGCGGTCAGCTGGTAGGCCGACTGTGCGATTGCCTCGAGCGCAGAGGCCGAATGACCTTTTAATATTGAATCCCACATCGTCGCATAATACTCGCGGCGAACGCGACGATTGTACGATTTTCTCACGTTTTCTCACGTTTCTTACAATTTATTTCTAAGCCTCTACGATTTATAGTAAATTATCGGTTAAAGTAAATTATGGTAAACATTTATATATATATTGTAATAAGACTTCTTCTCGTTGGTTGGCTAATTTATCTTCGAGCGAACCGCGAGTGTCTTTGCATTCGTTAATTAATGATCGATGTTGAAACGCTCGAGCGATTAACCGTGTGGGATAAGTACACTAGTTATGAAGAAATTGCATTTTCTGCGATATGACGAGTACGCCCAAAATATCCTCCCCGAAAAATTCCATTTCTTCTCGATCAATACACTCGTCATACGCGGCCGATAAATTAAAAAGTCGCGAGTGTATCCTCGGAGCCGAATTCCGAACTATCGCGTGTCCAATTTGTCTTCCAAATGTTTTACACGCGCGATCGCGGACCGACGTCCTTGACATTTATTCGTCAGAAATTCGGCCGAAAACACGAGCGACGACTTGAATTTACCGCGAAATATAGATTGGGCCTTTTAAATCTCCGATCGAGTAAGCGGTTCTTAATATCGTTAGTCACGGAACTTCGACGTGATTTACCAGAAAAAAAAAAACGAAAGCCTGCCATATCTTATTATTCTGGGAATTCTGAGTTTTTCTAAAGATGATTTAAAATATTTTCTCAAAAATTCATTCAAACCAGTTTTGCATCGAGGATTTTTGCGAGGACCTTTGCATTCTCAAAAATCGTGGGGAGTCCGCAAAATCCGCAAAGGGCAGATTCCCTCGCGTGTCTCCCGTCAATCGATCGTCGGCTTGCAATTTTCATCGGTGGCAAGCGAAATTATTCATCGGGCTGGCCGATATGTAAATTACACCCGAACGCATCCGAGGTGCCGCGGCCTCCTCTTGGTTCTTGCTCGTGCAATGCTCGCGCAGTTACTTCCGAAGAAGCCACGAAATATCGTAGGCCTCGTCGATGACTTTGATCGACGTACGATCAGACCGTCTCTCCGCTCGACGCCAATCTTCCTCGATAATAATTATTCGCATCAAAGAGAAACATTCTTCGATGCCTCGAATTTCTGGAACACGATAATCGATCGTTGACGTGGAAAAAAATTTGAGCCACGATTAATTTCAAAAGCGAGCACTATGAACATTTAATGGGAGACATGCGTCGAATGTTTAAAAAAATTCCCTCGGGGAAAGATTTGTCCAATTAAAGATTCGAGATAGGATTGAACGTGGAGAATTAATGTAATAAGCAAACGTGCCCGTGGAATAAATAATTTGAGGGCGAACAATGCTCTCCCAAGACTTGGTCGCTTAAAGGCATTAAAATAAAAGGACGGGATGTAAATTAAATTGGCAGGGAGATGAGTGACAGTTCCGATGCGAATTAATGCAGCTGTCGAATATTCAAATGAGGGCTCAAGTGCGCGGAAATTACTCGCGAGAAAGGTTGCAGGAAAGTACTTCGAAAGTAGCAAGAAAACCAATGCTTCTTCCGCTCATTGTCCGTCGATCTCAAACTGCGGTATATTCTGAAAAAGAAAATGCGAAATAAAAGGTTGTTATTCGCAACAGTCGCCATAAAGTTTGAGGCGGAAAGGTACAGTGGTGATTCTGCCAAAGGTAAAGGTATCGATGTGGCGTATAAAGAAGGGGTTTGCTACGATCCACCGTGCCTTTCACGATGATCCTTTGCATTCGAATCGGAAAGCCGTGCAGCAATGCACCTCCTCGAGGATTCTCCTCCCACCTTGCGAACCACCGTGCGATTTCCACCTCTCGAGCCGTTTCCAAAGGGAATCCTGGCCGATCCAAAGGTCGTCCATTCCGAAGAACATCGGATCACCTTGAGCGAATCAAGGTGAGGACCTCCTCCCGGAGCCTCGGTGGTTCGTTCGACGGACCTTGAAAAGATCCAGGTCCGAGAACCAACCGCCGTCTTTGATCCTTCGGCATTATAACGGAATCCACAACACCTTCTTCTATAGAATACGAATTACTCACGAGCAAGTCTCTCTTTGCACCTCAACGAAAGCTTGCTGTGCCAAGTGGACGATCCCTTTAATCGAGATCCTAAGCGGTTAAGAATCTATGATCCTATGTAGTCAACGGGTCAACGACCCTTCGATCGACGACTTCGAGCACCCAATGGATCGCCAATCCTATCCACGTACTTCAAGCATTTGAAGGATTACCGATCCTTCGATTCACCATCATAGACATCCAAAGGGTTAACGATCCACGATCCTAAGTACCCAATGGGTCAACGACCATTCTATCGACGAGCACCCAAATGATCACCAATCCAATCCACGTACCTCGAGCATTCGAAGGGCTAACAATCCTCTGATTCACGATCGCGGGCATCCAAAGGGTTAACAATCCCTCCATCCACGATCCTAAGCATTGCCTTCGTGGTCGTTGGCCACCATTGGACCTGAGGATCGACTCGAAAAGGGATCGAGTCGTCGAAGTGTGGAGGCGACGCGGGGGTCGGGAATTTAAAGGCAGCGATCCCGAGACCTTTGGGCAGCCCTCGCCCGGACACCTGCGAGCATCTCGTCGGGATGAAAAGAGGGGGTGAAAGGATCAAGCCAGGGAGGAGAAAAAGAGGCGGAGGAGGGGGAGGGGGGGGGGGCTGGCGGTGGCGTGGTCGGAGGGAAAAAAAGAGGAGCCGAAAAAAATGAGACGCATCACGCGGAGGGGTACAGGAGTGTCCTCCTCCCCTCCGCCCCTCTTTTTCCTCCATTTTTATCCCCCTACCGATTCTCCCTTCTTTCCTTTGCCCTGCTCCTGCCCTCCTCTCTGCCCCCACCCCCCTCCCGCGCTTCACCCTGACGTTTTCGCTCCGCTTTTAAGGGCGTTGCCTGCCAGATACCCGATTGGGGATCGCGTTTTCGAGCGTACGGCAGTCGATAATACTGGTCGTGTCTCGAGGGGACACCATACTGACGCTTGCCATCGTCGCGAAGTAACGATGGCGATGCGGAGTTAATATCGTCGAGGCAGAGGCTCGATAATGGAAGAGGGCGATTGTGCAATGCGATGAAAGGATAAATATTGTATTTGGATTCTGCTCTTAATATTGCGCAATCCAGAAGGATATATACGTCGACATTTAACTATGACGGAAACGTATTTAAATGGAAAGACAGAAATAGGAAGAGGATATATATATATATATTATTAAGTTATCGAGGTCGTTTATTCTGGGCACGCCAGTTAAGGTAATTTCGTATCGCGAGGATTTATAGTTTGGGGAAATGGTCCAGGGTTCTTTTTTTTTTCTCGTGTAGAAACTACCGTTTAAGATGCCTTCCGAAGGATGCCGGCCGGAGGAATTCGGGAGTCGTGGAGATTCCAGATGTCCACGGTGGGATTTCGAATCCGGAGATCATTATCTGGGAGGCGAAAGGAGCTACCTTAATTAGGATGCGTATTTTTAATTATACAATCCTGACGAGGTATGCTCGGGATTTTTTTCCACGTGGAACATCGGTGAGGAAAGAAAGGTAAGACCTTAAGTACCGCTGTATAAGTATCAAAAATTTCCTCAAATTAGTGCCTCGACCCTTTCCTTAAAGTACATCGAGATTATCATCTTTGCCCGGGGATAATTGCTCACGAAAATAGAAGCGAAAAAGCGACTCGCGGCACTAAACTGCACTTTCGTCGAGACCCTGCCTCCGATTTTCGATGAAACTCTCGATAGTGAAACGGCTTGGTAACGACGTTTCTCGCGCGAAACTTAATATCGCGGCGAATCCGGGATTAGAAGGACTTTTCATCGAACGCGTCCGCTCTGTATCCGGGAGAAAGGAGCGAATTAATTATGGAGTTCATTTGGACGATGTGCAAATAACAATTACCGGACGTAGCGCGGCGATTAAGTTGCGCTAATGTGTAACACGCGGCGGAGCCTGGAGATACCACGTTTCGTTATTGCTTTAATCCACGGGCAGCGTTTGCCAGCGCTGTAAATCCGCTTTCCTCGGCTTCGAGCGGCCGACAGACACGAAATACGCCCACGTCGCGATTAGCCGCGGAATTGGGTAATTAAGTTTTCACTTTCATACCCGTTTTCCTCGTGCCGTGGACTCGCTCGCGCTTACTCTGGAAAATCGTGCGTTTCTGCAACGTGCGGTCGAAAACAATTCCCCCCACGTGTATACGATCGATAAAGGTTAATAATTACTTCTTATTCCACCTTACTAGGGATTGAGCGAAATAAAAAAAAAAACAGTGCTGTCAGAGCAGAGATCATAGATTAAATTGAAATATTCTACGACGCGTGTTTATAGATTAAAAACGAATAAAAAATCGATTCGACAGGGATGTCGACATCCCGATCGGCTAAAAGTAGAATGTCGATCCTTCGTTTTCCTCTGAATAGTTCTTAGAGGAGGGAGGTGAAGTTTACACGCCGCGGCGCCTGAAACCGCGTGGATAGAACGTTAATTGGCGCGAGAAGAGGAGAGGGTTTTAATTGCCCGACTCGCAACACTTTTATTTTCCGACAATCAACATAATCCCAAGAAAGCGAAGTTCCCTCATCGAGCAATCGCCCTCCTTGACGGAAATTTTGTCCTTGCCTTCGCAACACACTAATTCCCCCTCCAAATCATTTTCCATCAAAATTACAGTTCCCAGGGATTTCAAAATAAAGACCTCACAAATCGTGGCCCCCAAGTCTCCACGCAGCGTAATAACAAACGCGTTAAGGCGCGATCGCTTATCCCCCAGGATCGTCGAAGGGTCTTCCATCGGTTTAGCGGTGTAATTGAAAGGCAAGAAAAATGGAAAAGAAAAGGCGATAATGGGGAATTTACGTTAGGTTCGACGAATGATCGCGCAGCCAGGGGAAACGCCTCGCGGCGCGTGAAAGCAGGGGAGGGGAATTCAGGGAGGGTTATTTTTCCAATCCGCGATCTGTCCGGCGGGCAGAGTTCGGCCATTATATCGGCTGGTCTAATCATAGGTGACTATGAGTCATGCAATCCGGTATCGGCGCAGCGGTGAAAAATATTTTATGAATTAATGCATGAGTAGGTTCGCCGGCCGTAATGAATGCGCATACGCTCGCCCCGAGACTCGTTCCGTTTCGACTTAATTTTAAGCCGCGGCCACTTGCGAAATCGCGCTCGACGACTTTCCGGCAGAATTAAGCGGTTTTTCGCCTTATTCCGGCAAAAGTCACGGCTCGTGAAAGTAACCGCTGCCGGGAAGAAGGAAAAACGGATGGATCGAGGGGGTGATCTCTCTCCACGACGAAGAAGCACGATTGGATATAACAGCGGTTCTTAATCCTTTTGGTGATCTTTATACCCTTCAATCTGAAAATAAACTCGTGCACCACTGTAAAAAATGTGCGTATACTTTTTTATTTAAGAAACAGCATTATTTATTTTATTTAAACGTGATTTACCTATTTTTTAAATTATGTATACTTCTCTCGCACCCCGGGTTAAGAACCACTGAATATAGGTTTCGTTGCTTCGATGCGATTGGGATGCAGATTTAGTTGCCGGGAGTTAATGGGATATCGACTTAGTTCGCTGGAAGTTATCGGAATGTTTTTCGAGTTGAATAATGGTTCGTCGAATGTATCATTAATCAAAATATTTTCGTTGACGACGTCGAGGCAGGACTCGCTTCGAATCGCGGCTCGGGTTTGGAAATCTCCGTATAACGGACCGTGCGTGTTTCGCTTTCCTCGCGATTTGGCGTTGAGAGCACAGAAATAATTAACCGTCGGAGTTTCTAAAAGTGTTCGCCCAGAGTAATGCACGAGGAATCGTAAGAAGTAGACCCATTCGGCAAGTTCTCCGCGGACCGAGCGAAAAGTCCTCGCTCGCCGCGCGTCAATCAACGTTTCCCACGGACCGTGAAAACGTTACCTTATACTTTGTGCTTCATCCTCTATTTTTTCGAACTACGTGCATTTCGCAGGCAACGCACGGCTCGTTCCTTAAGAAAAATGGCACGAGTTTGCGACGTGGCATTTTTCTACATCTCCCCTGATTTTATTCGAGCGCGTGAATAGTTTTGTCGATCTATCAAAACTTCTTTCGCCCTTTCCCTTCGAGGATCCAAGCGGTATATTTAATCACAAATTAATTAAATCAATTAATCGATCGCAAGCAAACAAAAATCGTCTTTTCTTGTTCGATATTTTGCTTCTGAAATTCACTCTATTTTCGCTACGAAATTATGCATAGATCTAATAGTTTTACTATTAAGCGTACGTTTTACTATGTCGATCCCACCCTAATAAACCGTACAAAGACTCGTCCTCGAAGCAGTCCTTAAATAAAATAGAATAAACGATCGAAGCAGCGATTTTCCGTGGCCAAGCAGAAGATGCCTTCCTTTCCATCGACGATACGCCATGGCGTATCCGAGAAATGTCTGACGTAACGAGACTTTCTTCGCCGATCGGCTTCGAGGACGAGCCGATGCACGGGTTTCATTCATGAAATCTTGCGACACGGCCGATTACATAAACCCATCCGCGACGAGTTCCTCTCATAGGTGGGCTTGTGACACCGTCGCGTTCCTTCTGTCGCATTAGCGCACCGATGGAAACTTTCATAACGCTTAGAGGAGAACCGCTCTTGCCGCGGCAAAAACCGTAATAAAGGTAAAACCGAGACGAAAGCCTAATAATAGTAACGAGAGCGGTATTAATACCAAAGTTAATGGCGGTACTGAGGCACCGCTCACAAAACTGGAAATACCGATTGTCCCCGTACACTACAGTGTTGCTAATATTTTCGATGAATGAACTAGAGCATGGCTCTAGCATACTCTTCCTATGATTAACCCTTTGGTTATATCAGTCCGCTTTGCCGGACTGTCGCCACTAAACGCGTCGCAAAGTGTGGCGCACAGGTCGTCGCATAGCATATATACACATCATATGGACACCGGATATATCCGACACCAGTAACAAAGGGATCATAAACATCATCGAGGCCTGATTTTGAAGCTGTAAAAAAGACTTTGAAAGAAGAGGCGGAAATGGACTGATTGGTCGATGCCAGTGATATATACAAATACGAGGTCCGTATAGTTCGGGGGTTTTGGTCTTCGTTATCGGGGATAAAATTATCAGGCAGTACGAATGGGACGGTGGCAATGGTAGTGGTTAATGATCGCGATGGTGGTGGTCGGCGAACAAGTAGGACAGCACTTTCCCTGAGCGGATTGCTCGGTCGGTTCCTCGTCCGCGGCTTCGTTGCTCTCGACGCCGTGAAGGTGTACGTGCGATGCATCGACACGCGTGTTGTACGCAGAGCGAGAACGAGAGTTGCTTCAACCCTTTCGCTCCTAATATCCACGCGACGAGCCGCGGATACTAACGCCTTCTGCAGCCGATTCACGAGAGCCGACCTGCGAACACAAATGGCTTCTGCAGCCGGTATCAGTGGGACGACCTGTAGATACCAATGGCTTCTGCAGCCGGTACGCGTAAAACGACCTGTAGACGTTCGCTGGTTTTTTTTTTTCTCTATCGTCGAACCTCTCGACTCGATGGTGACGCTGTCAACCCGATTTGGTAGTTCGATCCTAATCTCAGGCCCTGGGAAGCTGCAATACGACGCTGTGGTCTTTGAAAGAGAATACTGATAATCTAAGGCGCACGCGTAACCGTCTTTCTAGGTGAACTGGTTTTAGGCAGATCCAATTTTTCACTCGAGTTTCCGCTCTGATTCTAACGGACGAACTTAGTCACGATTTCGATTTGAGTAAAAGGACTACCGTAGGAGAGCGTTGCAAAAACTACTCGATTCGGCTTATGTATCGTTCGTGCTTAGCTTCCCCTTTGTCAATGTTTTTACATCTGCACTTTCGTTGCGTATAAGATTCAAAGAACCTCGTGAATCTCGCGGCGATTCTTCGTCGGAGACCGAATCTGGAGCAAGAATGTTCGGCTGGGACTTTGGAATGTTCTATAGCGTGATTTCCATCGTTATCCGCATTAATCAACGGGTGGTAAAACAAAGTAATGAGTCAAAATTTGCAGTTGCCGTGACTCAGTCGCGGAGTGTTTGCACCCATTTAATGTATTCGCAGGCGGTACCATCTTATTGGCGATGCAGACAATTAACTATGATCGATGAGTCAACCGATCGAACGAGCAACGATGAGTGCCCGTAGAGGGCTTAACTGCCTGGCGAGACAGTTATGTGCGATTCGAAGTTACTTCGACCCGCTTCAATTGGCCCGAACGAGCCGCTATTTAATCGCGGATTTTCTCGAGTGGACACCACGGTGTTCGAGCATTAGAGTAAAGACCAGAAGCAGGGTGTATACCCTGACAATACTCTAAAGTGCATTGAATAGACTGCTGGATGCAATGAATAAGTTTCATCTCTAATGCTCTACTTCTGAATTCTAAGCATTGAAAATTATCTAACACTCGTGAGAGTAATCGATCATTTGATTTGTTTTTATACCGATACAGAATTCCTGATGATGAATCTAATTTGTGATTCTTGATTTCTTGTTTATATTTATACTTAACTGATGTTGCTCTTTGTGTCGTTGAGTGCTGCATGGTTTATTTTGTTCGCCAGCGTGAAGCCCTGAAAAATAAGAGATACTTTGATGAGATTTCGTAGTTCATTTTTGGGACAAAACCTATGGGGTCGACTGTACTGGGTAGAGGATCGAATCGATCCTTGTGCAAAATGCGAAGCGTTGGAGATGCTATGGCTGAATGTTAGGCGCGATGAGCTGCAGGTTGCTGAACGATGATTACTGGAATTAGGTCGCTGTAAGACGCGTCCACTTGTGGCGATGAAGCTGAAAAATTACACAAACGTGGTTAGAGCTGTGTTTTTTTTCTGGCACGACCTTGAGTTTTTTCGCTCGATTTCTTTTCTCTTCTTGGGCACTTGGGGTGTGCTGAAAATACATGACACGCAAATTAAAAATCCGATCATCCTATGTGAGGTTATGTCAAAAATTAGAATATTAATAAATGCAGTGATCTTGACGAGCAGTGAAAACTATTTTTGCTCGTCTTTTCATTGCTGCAAAAACTCATCACTGCTCGTGAAAACCACTGCATTTATTTTTATTCAATTTACTGAGCAAGAATACGAGGAGTATTATGTCTTGAAAAATTGAAAATTGTGTATATTTGAAAGGGAGAATTTTTCAAATGCAGATTTTAATTGATCATCGGTTCTGCACACTACATGCAAAGCTTTAATTGGAAGTAACGTTTCAATGGTAACAGATTCTACACAAAGTGTCAAATTATACTTACCCTAAATCACGTTTACTCGAACCAAATGCCTGCGATTTCATCTGCCTAAAAATTTAAAACATTCGCGTGAAGAAGTGAAACTCCTATTCACCCGAAAATGAGTACAAGAAAAACCGTTGAAGTAAAGATTCGACGAACGATACTTTCTTGCGATTCTCGATGGTCGGCTATCGATAAGTTTCAGGTCGTAACTCGTTGGTAAAAAAGGAATGGCGCTAGTGTAGTGGCGGTTATACCAAATGAGAACGTATGTATATACACTATGTACAGAATAATATTAATAGAAAATATTTAGCGACTATCTTAACTGCATGTAATTATTCTTGATTACGTTTTTCTTCAGAACAATTATTATTGTTAAGTTTCAATTACACAGACCATTTGGCATTCTGCTATTTGGCACTTACGGGGTTAAGTGGACTTAATATGGATGAACCAGTTTAAGTTGTGTATTGCTTATACATATATTAATATAAATTATATTAATCTATACTCGCAGAGGGACACTGACAAAGGCGCTTTTGTTACATTACTTAATCGTGTTAACCTTAAGTACAACATCTAATAATTTTGATTATTTTGCTTAATAAACAAATACATTTTGGTATATGCCATCGTTCATAAAATATACCCAAGAGTTATTATACACTGTAGACCTTACACGTAATACGAGTGGAGATAGTAAGTACTGACACATATATAAATAAAATGTTGAAAAAATAATATTTTTGCGCATTGTAAAACCGTTATAAAATAATGTCTGATCCTTAAATTACATTTATTGCGAATAAAATTACGGGACAGTATTCCATTGCTTCTTCAGATCTGGATCTTTTATCTGTAATAGAGAATTTGTAAAGTTTTTAATTACATTAACACAGTTAATGGAAAGTTATTAACAATGCATTCATACTGTAGGACTTGCTTTTCTTACCTTCATTAATAAATTATCCAAACATGCAGTACGAATACGAGCTGCAGTCGCAGGTGCATCTAATCTGAAATAACCTTCCATATTCATATCTTTGCGTGCCGCTTTAACAGCTTCTCTAATAGCAAAGAAAGCAGATGATGCCAAAAATAGTGGTGGCTCTCCAACAGCCTAAAATATTAAACAATTACCTAATATATGCATTTTTTCCAGATATCGCAACCGAACAACCAGATGTGTTATGACTCTGTCGATCGAGCTAATACAACGATATTTTCCTGGAACAAGTTAAAAATGTACCTTCGACGAATATACAGCTCTGGGATTAGAACTTCCTTTTAATAGAGATACGTTAAATTCTTGTGGTATATCCGCAAATCCTGGTAATTTATATACCCCAGGTCCTCTGCTAAATACCATTCCCGTTGGCGAGTAGACCATTTCTTCCAATGTAAATAACCCATATCCTTGTACAAAACCACCCTCTACTTGTCCTATATCAATTGCTGGATTTAAACTCTCTCCCAGATCCATTACAATATCCGTCCTTAGTACCTAATGGCATGAGTACATATATAAACGTATTGCTGCATTCTCAATATTTTTTTCTTTGCCGTTTGTAACCACATTCTACAATTCCATGATTTTTAAATAGTTTACCTGGTGATCACCAGTGAGACAGTCAATTTCAACTTCTGTACAGGCAGCGCCATATGTAAAATAATTAAACGCCATTCCTGAATTTGTATCAAACGAATAGCCAATGTCTGGCGTTTGGTAAAATCCAGTAGCAGAAAGCCCAATCCTCTGGAAGTACGCAGACTTAATCCATTCCTCCCACGTTCCATCTGGCTTGCTCTCGATAACAGGCTTTAAATTGCCCATAATTTTTTGGCACGCATACTGGAATGATTCGTATAATAGATAATATATTATAAAAGAAATTTTACCTATTGTTAGCAAAATGATATGAAATATATATTAGTAATTAATAATTTTAATCACCATAACAGCCATTCCGTTAAGATCTGATCCAGCACTGGCGGCGGTAGCCGATGTATTTGGTACCTTATCCGTAGAAGTTTCAACGATGTGTATCTTGTTTGGATCAGCCTTCAGGATTCGACTTGCAACCTACCATAAATAAAATTAAAAAACTATATACCCCAATGCCTATTTCTCTTTCTAAAGGGAATAACCATACTGCATAAACTTTCTAATTCGCTAAATTTTTGAAGTAATCAGTACCTGAATCATTTTCGTGTGTAATCCTTGTCCCATTTCAACTCCACCATGACTGATTAACACCGAACCATCCATGTACACATGAACAAGGGCACCAGCTTGATTTAAAAATAAGGCTGTAAACGCAATACCAAATTTTGTTGGCACAATTGCTATTCCCTTTTTCTTGTACCGATTTTCCCTAAAAAAATATTACGAGAATTATTTTTCATAAAAACAGCATATCATCCGAAGATACGAGCAAAGGGGTGATTATGCTCGTATCGTGCAATATGCCTTCATTACCTATTGTATCGCTCAATTTCTGCGCATCGTTCATGATAATTGGAAGATGCGACGCATTCTTTCCAACAATTTCTCAATGTGCAACCAATGAGTTTCTGATTATAATGAGTGTCTTCTCCCTCCTTGTACAAATTTGATTCTGAAAGCTAGAAAAACATTAAACGTTATAATCTGGAGCGTGAAAGCAAGTTGCAAAGAAATTTCTGCCGAATCAATGTTATCTCCTTATTTAAATATTGATGCTACTTACCTGAACAATATCGAGGCGTAAATATTCAGCAACGTGCCGCATAATAGTTTCACCAGCAAACATGCCTTGAGGTCCACCAAATCCCCGAAACGCAGTATTACTCGGTAGATTGGTTTTGCAAACATAGCCATAAACATCCGCGACGGGTATTTTATACGAATTTTCAAAATGGAACATTGCACGCTCTAGAACCTGTAGAAGAGAAAATTTGTGAATTTGCAACATTGTTATGTCCGTGCAAATTTACCAATTTATACACTACATCTATAAATGACCTCTGCTTCTTCAAATTTATATGATATGTATACTAAAATACACGATAACTCACCGATGTTGATAAATCATAAGAATAGCCACCATTGTTGTAAATATGTATTTCCACAACTTTGATCCGTCCGTCTCCATTAAATCCAACCTTATATCTATAATAGAACGGATGCCTCGTTCCGCTTATCATCATATCTTCGTCTCTATCCAGCATACACCTAACTGGTTTTCGCAATCTGTACGGCATAAATTAAAATCTTAACGTGCATATTTCAATGAACTTGATATTACTATCAAAGATAGAGATGTAATTTAATTTTGGGTAATCTCAATGACCAAGAAAGACACTTACCTGTGAGCAGCAAGGGCGGCGGGAATAGCGAGCAACGACGGCCTCGATTCTTTCCCTCCAAACCCACCCCCTAGACGTTTAACGCGAAGATTTACTCTGTTCATCTGAATTCCAAGAACGTGCGAAATCAGATGCTGCACTTCCGTTGGGTGCTGAGTCGAGCAAAATACTTCCAACTCATCCTCCTCTTTGGGCACGACAAATGAGGCATGAGTTTCCAAATAGAAGTGCTCTTGTCCCCCCATTCGAACTTCACCCTCCAAGATATGTTCTGCCTCCGCAAAGGCCTTTTCCGGATCACCTTTTCTGATACGTTTTGGAGGATCGAAGAAGAATGACTTGTGCACTATCGCGTCCTGAATGCGGGATAAAACACGAAATTATTGAAATAATAAACTCAGCGGCGTGAGACTAATTCGAAGACGAATTATAATTTTTATCATCGATCGTTTAATGCTATGCTTGTGAAAATATTAAGAATTTATTCTTGAATGTATATAAATACCTCGATGGAAACTATTACTGGTTGAAGATCTTCATACTCCACGGCCACTAATCTCGCTCCTTTCTGAGCCGTATTTTGATCGACCGCGACTATTGCACCGATAACTTGTCCATGACTAGTGACCTAGGCATTGCATCGAAATTAATTCAAATATCCAAATGTTTCCGCGTCTCAAATCGTGATAAGTACCTTCTCCGACACGAAAACTTCCTCATCGTGGAACACAGGTCCGATCCACCTTCTATCTTTGGGAATATCCTTAGAACTGAAAAAAGCTACTACTCCTTCCTGTGCCAGAGCTTTGGTCGCATTGATGTTTAAGATTTTGGCATGAGCTCTGTTCGAAAGTACGAGTGCTAAATATAATTCACCATTGATCTTTGGCATGTCATCACAGTAAATTGCTTCTCCAGTCGCTTGCTTATATGCACTTGCGTGTATAATGGGACGGCCGATCAAGTCGATATTTTCTTGATTTTTGGGTACCTATAGAAAACGCCATTTCGATTATCTGCATTTATGACAATCACTCGAGTCTGCTATATATTACAATAAATTTGCATCGGTCCCTAATAAAATATACGGTGAAGGAATATGAATTTAATTGCATACCACTTGATAATATTGAGAACTCTTTGGAGGTTTATAATGAAATCCGTCCGAAGCACTGAGTATTTCCTTTGGCAATGATTTGCATTCCGATAAATGTCCCGGGAGTTGCCTTATAATATGTACAAACCCTTTGAAGAATAAACTGCAGGAAACGTAAATATTTTACATTATTGCTGAGAGGTAATCCTTTAAGTCCCATTAAGGACTTCCTTATTGGAAAGTAATCAACAAATGTGTTAAAAATCGCGCAGACTTGATCTTTGATCGAAATAAATTTTAGATTTTTAATTCCCGATAAGGATGATTTATTATCATACCTGAGAGTTAGAGATCGACGATACTTAATCATTCCGCCAGGAGCATTGTCAGCTAGTGGTAACTCGGTTAACAGGGAATCAAAAACGTCGTTCAAAATATTTTGATCCCACTTCCTATAAAATGCACGTTAATAATTACGCTTAAACATACCTCGAAAAATTTGATTTACAATTTACAATCGTGCCGCACTATAATCAACCACACAGTATAACTGATTATCATACGCGCGATTTATATTACTAGTTATATCGTGGTTATATTTACAAAACAGAAAAGAATATTAATAATTATTCACCTGCCGATCATCAGTTCACACGTCTTTCGTGCCAAAACCGTCGTTGGGGCCATCCCACCAAATGCAAGGTTCGCATTCTGAACGACGTTTGTCCCCGGTTTCAAGAAAAGATTCAGAGCCATATTCACAATTGCAATATCATCGTCGCGCCTCTTTGCTTGCTTGTACGCGATGAAGTATTGATTCTAAAAAGACATCATTAAATATATCGTGATGCACACAACGGTTATGATTTGGAAAGAAAAAAGATGTACGAAGATAAAATTCTCTTTTATAATAAAGATCGTTTACCTCGTCGGTATATGGAATTTCGATGGAGACCAAAACTTCTGTAGGATCGACGATATTTCGCCGATAGCCGACGAAGAAATTGTGATCCATCGGCACGCTTCTAAACCCATTCTTCAAACTGCACAGATTCAGTTTAATCCCTGCGGCCATAAAAACGGGATTTAGATCCGAGATCGGACTTCCGGTCATTATGTTTCCACCTACAGCCTGTTTATTATAAAAACAAAAATGGCTTAAAACCTTGGGGAAAAGAAAGAGATTTCAACGATGTGTCCGATTGTTAAGTGAAAATTAGAGTAAAAAGATATATAAAGATTTTGAGCAAAGCTTGACAATTTGCGGTAGAACGTTATCTCTTATTTATTGGTACACAGATAAGCAACATTTACGGATTATTGCAGACAGGTATTGTATAACAAACTTACAGCAGCGTTTCTTATCTGCTTTCCGGCAAACCAGTGTAACATGTTTACCACTTCCTTGAAAATTCGCGTTCTACTTTCTGGCAAACAGAAGTAATAGCGTTAGTATTATATGTCAATCGATGATAATTATCTAATGTTATTCTGATAAATTTTGTTGACATTTTTTTGCAGTACAACGTTAACAAACGATCTTATCAAACTCCCGCGATCGATAAATTTCTTACCGGGTTTTGTTTTAATCTGCTGTACCAATGCTCTCTCCATTTCCATCAAAGTGACGCTCGCACCAACTTTGAACGCTTCCCCTTCTACGATTTCGCGCATTTGAATAATTTGCGTTGGCTGGATAAGCACAGGATACACCAAGTGTTTGAACTTTACCTCCACACCTGATAGAATTTTGAAAAAAATTACGATAATGTTGCTTAAGTTTCAATGGGAAGGACAGTCTTGCCTTCCATTTTAATAAGCGTAAACGAAACATTTCGTCCCAGATAACACGCGTGTTTAAATAAAGCCCGCAATAAAGAATTATCAAAGGTAATATCGTTGGTCTACTAGCCTCTGTCGAGATACACTCGGGACATTCGAGGATAAGCTAAATCATTATCTCTGTACGCTTCGTGAATATAATTGAAAATTTGGACGCGATTCCCGATACGTAATCAAAGAGATTTTCATTATCTACACTCTTTTGACACTTTCTCGCATTTTTTTCTTCCCTTTTTTCATTCTTCCCCCTGTCGTGTCGTATCGCAATTGCTCTACCTTTTCCCTCGATCGACATAGCGACGTTCCTTCACCAACTTACCAACTTCGGTATTGCCCACGATAATTTTGGCCCCTGGATGTTCCTGTTTCAATTCCAACAATTGGGAGAGTTTAGTTGGTCTGTGCCAGGTCACGTTTTCACCTTTGAATATCGCGTACTGTTCGTCTAGCTCGGACGAAAGCTATACGAATCAAAGTGCAAAAATACTGCGGGTTAGTTTTTGTATCTTCCCTAAAGAAGTATAACTTGAATTAATCGCGAGCCATCGTTTTCTCGCATTTGAAATGATTGCCACCGAGGGTGGCCATAAAAGCATCGTATTCCAAACTGCATGAATCAGTTTACTTGCAACTTTGGTGGAAATATGGGTTCCTGCGAGGGGTCGTAGGGACAGAACTCCTTGGAGTTGAAAAGCTCGGTTGGCTCCGACGTGAATGCCCTTTTGCAACAATTCTCTCCCATGGCGCAGACCCCGTTGGTGTAAGCCTTCGCGTCGCCATTAACTAGCCTGGGTCGCTCCCATTCTTCCGTGAACGTTTTAAACCCCTCTATGATAGCCCTGTAGCCTGTACATCTGCACAGATTTCCTAAAAATTATTTTTATACGAGGTGTTCATAAGACTTCTAGCTGTGGGCCTAAAACCTCAATACCCGGTGAATCTTAATCGTCGGATAAAGTACTTCTCTGGTGGATGATAAATAAACGACGTAGAAGAAAGTATTTGTTAAGCAAGGACGGACTTTAGAATCCTTCGATGAGGAAAATAATGGTGAAACAGAAGTAATATCTACACATAGTTTTTAAACATTCTGTTTGGCCCATGCCGGTTCGATTATCCGCAAGAGGATCGTTGCGAGGATCGTGATGCTTGGATTTAGCGCGCTATCGTACCGTAACGTTTTACTGCTTAAATGGCCATAGGTTCACACTTTAATAATAAATATTTATAAAAGAAAAACAGAAGTCCTCGCGATACCCGCGTTAAATCTGAGACCACTTATCGCCGCGGCCTTGATTTCTGGTTACAACATTGCGATGCAACTTATAAAAAGGATAAGGTAAAATTTGTTTACGGTTCGAAGTTTGTATATAACGTTACACATTACATAAGAGCCGAGGAACTTGACGCGATCGAATATTGAGAAAAATTCAATTGCGCATTTTCTTCTTCAAACGTTGTGCTTTGAAGCAATAAGCTTGCCTGGTATACCGTTTAGATTTTTAATAATTAACGTATCGAAGAAAAGCTCGTACATATTATGCATAAAATAAGATGTACAAAAACAAAAAACTAGATACAGTTATCTCTCAACGAGGCGTTGAGCGAAAATAGCGTCTCCAGCTCGCGATGCAATTCCACTTGCATAGTCGCGCGTACGTATAATTTCGTGGATCTTACTCCAGGTTTGAAATTCATCCAGGTTTGAGATCGATGACCCAGTTGTTAGTAGCGTTAAAGACATCCCGCCTTCGAAGTGACGTTAAGTGCAAGCCGCTTAACAACAGTTTGACGTTTATCAAGCAATACTTTAACTCGATGTACCTTGAAACGCGATCTCCATGTCCTGCATGTTCGGCTTAGGTTTGCTCCGAAGCAGAGCGTACATGGACATCACGATGCCTGGTGTGCAAAAGCCGCATTGAGAACCGTGCGCTTTGGCTATTCGTTCTTGAACCGGATGCAGTTTCGTCTTGGTGCTACCTATGCCCTCCACGGTCGTCACTGACAAACCGTGCATGGCGCAAACTGGCGTTAAACATGCATTCACTGCCACGTGACTGATAGCCTTTATTAAGGAAAATTGACCGCGGACGATTCTATAATAGTTTCTGCACGCAACCTCGAAGCGTTGGAAAAAGCTTCTGCGTAGTCAAACGGATAAAGAGTCTCTAATGATACCTAAATATCGTGAATTCGACAATTTTTCTTTTTTAATGATGTGAGTGGATCATCTTTCATCGCTGTAAACCTTGCGAATAATATCTACACCCGTTTAATGTTCTTGACAAAGGATACAGAATATTTTCGGTCGTTCGATCGTATCTGGAGACCATAATGGTGCACGCCCCGCATCCCCCTTCTGCGCAGCCAAGTTTAGTACCTGTTAGATGCACTGCAATAACATGGTCAAGGATATATACTTATCGCTCGCAAAGTTTGGTCGTAAAAGCCTCGAAGAAAAGGATACGTTTGTTGCGAAGATACCACAGCAGAGTCCATTCTGGATTTACATTGTTCTCTATCACCTAAAAAGATTATGCGCTACTTAATGGAACATATATAGGCTATGAATAATTATGCGCTACTCAATGGGACGTGTATCGGGTATAAATAATTTTTTCAGCGATTATTTTTATTACTCGTCGAAGGCAAACGTATTTGGATTCTTTGAGGGGAGAAGGGAATAAAGTTAGCGTATTCCGTGCTCATCTTGTGTTTCTTACCTCCTTTCCATTGACGTAGAAAATAAGGGTGTTCGAATACTTCGTCTCTCCTAGTCCGTTGACGAGTGACGAGACTCCGTTGGATTTGCCAGCACCCGCGTCTACCGCATCTCCATTGACCAAAGGCTTCATGTTTCTCGACGACCTGCAAAGGTTTTTACATCCTCGATACATAAAACCCACGAAAGAATTTCGTACGCGAGTAAATTATCTAAGCAATTTGAAATTGATTAAATATTTCCATTAAATTAACCGGTATTTTTCATCCCTGGTTGCTGCTTTTATACCTCTCTTATTTTTGCCGGAATTTACCTACATATTTGTCGACTCGTTAAATTTCACGAGATAAGCGACGGATAAAGTAGTACCTGGCTTATTTACGTAGCTATCGGTTTATTGCAGTAGCCGCGCAGAACTATTATTTCTCACGCACGTTTTTATATCTCGTAGCAGGCATAAATGTGCATTCGCGCGGAAACGATTTTCTCTACAACTTTATTACCAGTTAACCCAATACACGTAATTGATCAACGATGATATCAACGATCGAGACATTGTTAAACCTTTATCATCGCCGTGATAAACACCGCATCGATAAATTACCGTCACCTTTGGGGTAATCATTATGTTATGCATCGAAGCAAGATCTCGATGTGCACGAATTTCTGCACGATATTTACATTTTTCGATAGAATCCTCTCGTCAGTACCATCGATCTTTATGAGACCGTATCGCGTTTTCATTCGCATCGCGATCCACCTGCAGAAATGTGTGTTACGAATGCCAGTTACTTTGAGACACGAGTAGGATGAATAGTTCGGGGAGATTGAATTTAGGGATTTGTAGAGTAAGACGACATTAGAGCGCGGTGCAGAGTTTTCGTTATTTTCCTCCTTTGTATAGTGCATTGTTAAACGTATATCGTCCTCCTTAGGTCAGAATCCGCGGCGATTAGATAAAGTGTATCTAGTAACGAGTCCTTTCTCGAGTGCCATGAAATTTCTTACGTTCGCGGTACACGTTGAGCGCAGAAAAATAAGCGTTATATTTTTCGTGGCACGTCGACGCGCTATTTATACCATTGAGGCTCTTTATGCAATTGTGCAATACGATAATATGCAGGACCGTAGATTCAAATTGTTTGTCCGATCGAGTGCACCGAAATTCAGAAAACAGAGAATTGATTGTTCGTTAGGTGTTCAATAATAAGGCGATTGCGCAGGATGTACGAGGGATCGAACGATCGAGTGACAAGTTTGTTTACCGTTTACATATGGTAAAGAAGCATCGCTCGAACGTGTTAAACATTCGCTTGACGCAATAACGAAGGACCTCGTTACGTCCAAGAATTATTTTCGCGAATTATTAGCGGAAAATTAGCCTCTGGTGAGAAATTTATTCCTCGTTTAGAGATATACGGATGAGTCTGATTTATCGTCGATTCTTCGCACCTTTCTTCGTGGCTCCTTGATTGGCCAATTTTCCTTATGGCAGCTTCTTGCGAATTTAGTGCGGAGCAATATTTATTTTTTTGCCGCTTTTCGATGGCTCTCGGATAATGAACACTCTGCATTCGTGGGCAACGACCGATTGCATCAGCGGCTAAGCGTTTTCTAAGAAAGTATTACGCCGCGGCTATTAACCTTTATGACGCCGATTTACCTTCGGCATTTGACAATCCGCGCACTTTCCATTAGTTTCACCTAATCTCTGGTTCGTTCTAAAACGTCTAGCGCCAGAAACTATTAGCGCACGATGCTGATTTACACCTCTAGAGTAGAGCAACCAAATGCATAGGGCAACCCTAACTGTTATGGAAGAATATTGCGTAACAAATGCAACATCTGTAAGAAAGTATTTTGATTTAACCTTCCGAGAACGAAGCTTATTATTTCTTAAATGCTCGAGGGCTATTATGATTGTTAGTAAAAAAAATAGGCGTGCAGAACAAAAATATATTTGCGGATTCATCGTTATATTATTGACCCCAAGGAACGAATTATATTACATCATAATTGATGACTTATAATAATAAATAATAAAAATAAAAATGAATTTTCTAAGAGACGCGCGATGGTGAACGCGTTGATCAAAAATTACCTTCAGATATCAGACTCCCGCAGAAAGCGATGCGCATGGCCCTGAGACTTAAACTGGCGCTTAATACGCTTAATAGGGAGGAATAATATAGCTAAGCAAGAGCTCCCTACCAATGGAATCTTGGGTTTCACAAGAAAATCACGTGTCAAAACCTGGTTGTCGAAATCTCGATTTCTCTACGACACCGTGCCGACTTTTACGCTCCTTCAAATATCGAATGCTATCGTATCCTTAGGACAGCGATTATCGTAAAACGGTCGTGCGTGTTCCATTAAGTAGGAAAACAAGACTAATTTCAGTTTCTCGTGTCAAAAATCATTATCAGATACGATAAGGCAAGTTGATAATTAAAAATCCTCGTTGCAGGCGTTCCCCTAAACGAGGCAGAGCGAGATGTAATTATGCAACCAGTGGGTATCATCCACGAGTTTTCTGTCCGAAATTGACGGATTATATTATCGCCAACATGGCTTAAGAGGACGATTAACGATCGTCGATGTTCACGATTGTTTTCGCAGCAGAAAAGCCGATGTATCCGATCAATTCGAACTCGTCGAAAACCATCTCGATCTCGAGGTTCAATTACGGACAATTGGAGCAGTTTCGAAACGTCCGAAAAACATTCGATCTTCTGCTAATGTGCGATGGATAAAAATTGCGCGTCATTGTACACTCGCGTTTTATTAAAAATATTATTTTACGCAACATCGAGAACGACAGGCTGACGATCCTCCAAAACCACTGACTCGCTTCGCTCAATATGTCGTTACGGTATGAAAATAGTACTCGTTCGTCGCAGACGTTCGAAGAAGCTCGCAGGAATTCCTTGAATTTCCAAATAAAGCGTTCGAGAAACGAAAGACGCACTTGTGTAGCCTTTAAGATGTTTCTACGTGCAAACAAGCTTATCCAGTATTGCTTAATACATTTTATCGCAGATGATCGTATTAACGTAACGATGACTGCTTTAAATGACTATTTACATCCCAAGACTCGATACACATTAAAATAGTCCTCTTAGAATCAACGCGTTATATTTTCCGATTAAAATAATATTTTCGCTAAAATGTAAGCACAAGGAAGAAAAATGATCTACGATTTCTTCTCTCTTTTATTACACTGTTGAAATAAAAAATACAAACGTCCAGAGAACATTCGTATGTGACATGAAATAATGACTCTTCTCAAATGTGCTCGAGCAAACGGTGGAAAATTCTATAAACACGAATTACTGAAAAATACCCCACTGTTTTCCCTTATGTAGTTCAAACCAATTTAAAAACCCTCATGCAAGGTTACGAAAGGTTGCCCGCGATTCAAATAAAGCGTTCGACGTATCCCCACGTTGGCGATTCTCGAAGAATATAAATATTCGAATATCCTATGAGCTCCTAAATTCAACTATTCGTACGAATCGAAAGTTTTTTACGTACCGTTTCGATATAAATCGTAACAATGGCACTATATCACTTAACGTACGGAGCCCCTCCGGGAATGTGCAAGCGGCGCGCTCTAAACTAGAGTAATGAGGCAACAATGAGTGGCACGCAGGTTATCGGCGAGATATACTGTATCTAAAATGACGTACTAGTAATGAATTCAGTACGGCGCAAGAAAAACACGATATCGATAGAAGCGGATTATTTGAAAACATTTTGGCGATCGAGGAAATCATGCGAGCCGTGAAACGTTTTTCCGTAAGAAAAACTCCTCGCGAGGCTTGGCCAAGAAATTTAATTGGACGCTCAACAGATTTGCCTCGGTTACGTTGAAAATTTGTCTTTTAGAAAAGTAAAATGAAAAATGCGACGTGGATTAACTTGGAGGGGAATCGGGGTGGAATTCGGGTCAAGTATAAATGAAATAGAATTTTTTTGTGGGAGCAAGTGTATTTTTTATAAATGGTCGTTTCTAGAATTATTACGTTATTGCGTCGACCATCGTTTTTATACTGCTTCGCGTTGAAGTGTTAAGATCAAAATGCACTTACGATATAAAATAACATGTCGCAAGATTAGATGCGGGCATTTTTCTATGATAGACACGATCTTGTAAATACAGTTGCGCTTAAAGTCACACTACTTTGTCCCGAAAAATACGTATGCGCCTTTTTACAGACCACGAGACTCTTATTTATCATTCTTATTCGATAAAAGTGAATTAAAATAATGAGTGATTTTTTTTATATTAAAATGTGTATATATTTCTTGAGATATCTTGAATCCTACTTTGGTTTATAAGTCATCAAAATTATTATGTAAACGATTCTCCCAGTATTTATTAAATAAAAATTTAGATTGTACTAATCGTGAAATAAAATGATGAACGCGCAAATTTCGAGTATGTTGCTTAAAAGCATACGTCTGCATTTTCTTTGCGTATGTGCGAGCTATGCATTATATGTAATAGAGTGAAACAGCAATGGGATTACATAAAATCAGTTAACGATAAATCCTTTAATATCAAAAGAACGGGTATCGATCAACGCTTCGACAAACAAACGGATAAACGTCAAAAGATGTGGTAAATAAAGGATTTTTTTATTGTATGCGAATCTCTGTCTTTATTACCAACTAGAAAATACAAAGAGTATTGATGACGTTTTTACCCTACAACTATTATATTTCTATTACAATTTCATTGACAACTTATACAGGTTTACGTATATGTTTACATGTACAATGCAAATAGCGACTTTGGTAATACTCTCGTCCTTCTGACGAGGAACGTTTCCAAAAAGGATCAGAAACGTTTTACTTGGGTAAAACCACTGATCACCGAGAAAATGTACCTCGTTTCGTAAAGAATGTCCAGAGGTACACGATGATATGATCGATATTAAAAAAAAAACCTAGAAAATTGCCGTAACCAGAATTCGGTTACGAATTTTTTTTGGACTCGGTTATAACACGAGCGCATAGAATATTCCAATATAATGACCATATGGGAAGCATGATGGCAACCGTGACATTGTAAAGCCAGTTTCCATAAATCATCGAGTCCATAATACCGAATACAAAGGCCTGTTTAGTGGCACGATAGGCACGGAACAGTAAAGGCCAAAACGAGTCCGATGGGAAATTTACACAGGTGTATCCTAATACGACTAGCATCGATAACATGAGCGGATGAAGAGCTGCCCAAAGAACGTACAATAGACTTCTACACCTGAAAGAGATTTTAGATTGAAAATTTGATGTTGATCACTTTTTTAGGGATTTGATGTAGTTTTATTTACTTGCTGCTTGGACCACGTTTTGGTCCTATCATCAAGACTACAGGTACGTAAGCTACAGCCGCCAATAGCGCCAGAGAGAAATTGTGCATCGCTATGCACATCAATGTGGTGGCTAATTCCACGGAGGCGATAACGCAAATTAGCGATGTATTTCCATATTTAGCCGGCCTACGAGAACACGTTATATTTAAAAAAATGTAATTTAAATGTAGAATTATCATTTACTGATATAGCAGACACGTTATTTTATTTTTTAGTGAAAAAAGTACAGAGGCGAAAAGTGAGAAATGGCATTAGATTATGCGATTTACCTGCGAAAACACAATGGCCAGAGAAAGGTTAAAATTGTAATCGCAGAGAAACCGTAAAATATGGAATCTTCCGTTCTTAAATCCCATAACCATCCGCCTATCAGGGTTAAACCTTGGGGCGAGAACATTATTAATATTCCAGATATGTGTGCCCACAGTACTTCTGAAGTAATAGTGCCTATATCAAAGTCTTCCATCTATAAATATTTTTTGTCGTTATTACCATTGGTGTATTTGCAGAAGCAAATATCAACATACCTTCTGTTCTTCGGGTTTGTCTTTTTTATTTTCGTTCCAGGAGTTTGCGGTTTGCATTCTCTGCCATATTGTGAATGCTTTTATAAAGAGACACGCAATCATTAGCACCAGCGGCCGCATGTATAAACCTATAAGTGTTACATGTGATACATGTGTATATTAATATATAACATAAAACATTTGATTCCGGCAAGTTTCTAACTTACCAATAGAAATATATCTATCGGTCGATGCTAACAGGTAAAAAAAGTACGATTGATGAAATCGCTCCAATAAATTATTTAACGACCGCACTATGCTTTCCACAACTCGTCCGGTTTGGTAAAAATTTGCCTCCGAACCCTGACCCACCTTTTCAAAACCTTCCAACGTGATTGCCTCGATGCCAAATCTTTAAAAAAGATTATTTCCCATCTCAAGCCGGTTTAAATTTATAACAAGCAAACGTAACTATATCTGTTGCCGATATTCACCTATGGAAGAGACCATGGTTTCCAGTAGGAATTCCAGTTGCCTGAGTGGCGATCATTGCCATTAACGTGTGGAAACTGTACCAAAAATTCTTTACTTTATCCCTATAGTGAACATTGTATCGACGTTGAAATGATTGGGAAATTCCTTCTTTAGCTATCATATTTTGGGCAAGGTTAAACAAGTCCAAGTTTGGTAATTGGCCATTAAGTCCCTCAACCTAAATTATTACGGAGTATTAGAACGGTTAAAAATGATATATTGATGCAGTACCTTAACATCAATGGATCCAATTTTCATAGCATGTAGCTCCAGGTTTATAGCAGCTTGAATAGAACCAGCTCGTCCGGATAAATCTCCAGCCATTAAGATGCCTTCTGTACCACTGCTGACACCGTGATAAGCATCAAGCCATGCCTGCATACCGAGCTGTTCGTGTTCCGTTAGGAGAAATATAATATCCTTCGCCCAATATTTTTGCTCTATAGAGAAACAATTTAGTATGAGAAATGTATAAATGAAATCTTGGGTATATTCAGTATTTTGTTACGAATAACTGCCCCACGTATAAATGTTATTTATAATGGAAGAATTAATTGAGTTATTGTGAACTATGTAACACTATCTTATTAGAAAAGGACATACTTCTACAAAATTTTGCAAAGGCGAGCAATAATGCAACCGACGGTGCGGTGTCCAGATAGATGCTATTGTACGGTCTAAAAGGTACACTAACCACAATAGCTTCTGTACTGGATGCTCTAGGGGCTCTAACAATTCCATATATGTTCTGACCTGTAAACTGAAAATCATGTTAATAAATTGTCACTGCTGATATTTTGTTCCGTTAATACTATATTCTATATTACCTTTTGCTGTTGGAAGGGATAGATAAGTGAAAAATTATGAGTATAAACATCTAAATGTAGCTGATGCATTTTTGCCGACAACCATGCATAAGGCATAACATTCGGATATCTTTTCATTTCATGAACTAACTCATGATGAATTTGTTTAGACACGTGTTCCAAATTGCTCTCCTTCGTCACGAGTCCAGGCAGTAAAGCATTTTCAGAAAAATACGTGCCTAAATATTATATAAAAATATTACTTTTTACACAATTATTCCTGTGATTCAATAGATGAAAGTTAAAAAATCTCGAGTTCAGAAAATACTTAATTCTATACTCTGTAAAAAATACTTTTACTGATTGTTTTAAAAAAATCTCTCTGGCTGTAAATTAATCTTGGGAATTAAATTATAGGCTTCAAATCTTTAACAGGGAGAGCAGAAAGGGATGCATGAGGATACATTAAAATACGTAGGTTCATACTGTCATTGAAAGCTGGCAAGGCCCATAGCATTGCCCATATTATCCCGGAAAAATAGAGAACGTGGCACAGTGGTTTTTCCCATTTTAACACAAATCGTATCATCCTTCCTGTGCCCGATCTTGGATCCGTCAACAAACCCATTTTATTTGGCTAACCTCTTGTCCTCGCTGGAGCGTTTTGACAAAACAAATTGCAGGTGTTTCGCAGCGTTCTACGGCGACATCTACACGATGATAGTAGATTCAAGGAAGAATTTACGGATCGGTAAAGTCGCAATTCTCTTTTTGACTTTCAGTATTAAGGTCATTGAACTCAGGACCTCCTGTTTTAACGTGGATTTCAAATCATTTGACTATCGCATTCACATCACATCAATTTTTTTAAATCGATATACTCGTCGATATTTGTGAGCTGACGTAATTGAAAATACAAAGACTATATCAAATTTCACAAAATAATTTTTTTCGTATTATTCAATTAATACATCGTTTAAATACTATGCGTATTTAATATAAGAGATATTGCACAATACTGTTGTACAAATTTATCCGTTTTATTACAATTTAATGTAGAAACATGCTAACCTGGCGAACATTTTTAATAGTCAGTTGTGTGATTTTAACGAAGACACGTATTGATTTATCGCACGAAAGTAAGTTTCACGAATTAGCTTGTCCTTAAATAAACTGTTTTATCAACTCATTAATAAATACGCAATGCGTATACACATTATTCGCAGCGTATAATACATTAAGCCATGATTTGACAAAATGTAAACTAACACAGCTGGGTACAGAATATCGAGGATCTATTATGAATACCATAGGCGGAGCTCGATGCCAAGCTTGGCACTCAGAAGAACCAGTGCACAAAGTTTGTACTGATATTTCGTTAATATAAGATTTCAATGGTTGAACGCGTCGAAAAAAATTGATATAAACAACCATTCTGCTATTATTATTCATTGCAAATACAAGAGACATTTAAGCCACGTAAGATTCAATGAAAACGTAAGGTCATTATTTAAAATCCTGCGCGCATCCTTCCTGACAGATCAGTAACAACATCAAGGATGACAACTTTCCGGAGAAATCAATGCAATTGGCTAAAAACTATTGCAGAAATCCGACCAGACATCCAAAGGGTCCTTGGTGTTATACCATAGAAGCAAATCTAATCGATGACCAGTGCGATATTCCGCTTTGCAATTACGGAGGTGAAATCGATTTCTTACATGAAGCTATTAAAAAAAAGAAAAAAGCAACAACATTATCAGTACACACATTTTAAAATAAGCCTTTAAGGATAATTCAAACTAAATATCGCTCGTAGAATGTAGAATATCAGGAATGGGCGCAGAATACGGAGGTAGTAAAGTATTGAGTTCCTCCGGAAGAAAATGCAAATCCTGGGATAAACGTCATAACTTGAAAGATGAAAAGGTACTCGACTCTTTAAATCTCAAGGACGTATCCTATTTTATGTGCAACCTTTTTTAGCAATCTGTCTTATATATCGCGTACTACAATTCTTATTTGTTAGACGCCAAAATATTCCGACAATAAATTCCCCGAGCGCTCTCGCAAAAAGGCTGGGAAGTTTTGCAGAAATCCAAGCGACGATCTTGCCGGGCCTTGGTGCTACGTCGAGCAAGACGATTACGAGCACGTAGAGAAGGAATATTGCGACGTTTCGTTTTGCGACGATAAAGGTTCGATAAAAGATGCACGACTTGATAACTACGTTCGACGCGATGGACAGACTGCAACGATATCGATGATTTTTATTTGGTCAATCTAGATTGCTTAACGTACACGAGAAACGAATCTGTCTATTCCATAATCACAAATTTGAACAGCACTTATGGCAATATATCATTTTGGATTAAACTATGGAATCCCAACGACGAAGAACACGTGAATACATTTTATTTCTGGTTCAGTTCCATGTCGATCTTCGTTCCGTAGCCGAATAAGTCTCTTTCCATTTATGTCAAGCTTTTTTACAAGCACCTTCGATTTTCTAAATTATTTACGACTTGACCTCTGTGTTAAGGGAGAGGCAAGAATATTATTGAGTCTCTTACCGATTCCATCGACCGGAAAGAAAATAGCTCAAGAATGGAAGGCCGGAGTGGAATTTGTAATTTCGAATCGTGGAACCTGGCAGAGATTCCCAGGCAACGACGTTAGTAATCTACAGTTGTATGTAAATATTTGATGTAAATAATAATATCGAGTGATTAATGACAAAGATTATATTTTTGTTTCTTTGGATTATGATATGTTTATGAATTTTTCGTATTCTTTAAAACAGGTAGAGAGAGATATCGAAAATACTCCAGGCATTTTGCTCGGTACGCAATGGACTAAAATATGGATTACATGGGGAGGGGGTTTTATATCGATGGGAATGGACGGCTCTTCTAAACCTTTAATAATGGAGGAATACAGAAAGAAGTATGGTATTACAAGCTTATATCCAGAAGGATTTTTGTACTATGGAATTACAGGCACAAATGTTTTATGGAGTACTGGATTCTGCGAGCATTGTAAGCCGCTTAACCGAGAATAATTAACCAAAGTGTTCCATGCTTTATATCTTATTCTATACGAGATAATCCGTGGTATCCATCGCCTCTTTGCTTCAGCTTGCGAAATACATACAACGTTTGGCGTGGAATTTTTTCGACTATGGCCGATGCAGAAAAGTAACGATACTTATGACGTCCACTTTTACGTTCGAGCAAATCGCCAAATTGAAATACAACTCTGTCAAAGCCCTACTCTACAATATCCATCGTTCACTGTAAGCTAATCGTGACACATATATATTTTTCTAAAGGTATAATTTCAAAAGAATATTAATACAGAATACTTACATCGTCGCGTGATTAAACAGCAGTGTTTGATGTAGATCAAGATCGAAGTAGCAGGTGTTACATCGTTAACCTATCAGGAAAATGAAAAGTCTACGATACAATATTTAAAAGACGTTCCTACGAGTAACATACTTGACTTTTGGACTTGGAAGGAATTCACTATCAGGTTGGTATACTATTGTAAAACTACTGTTTTCTTGATTAATAATGATGATACAATTTTTTATTTCCATTATAGTATTTTTGGACCACACCTGCAACTGTATCTGCGACAGATTTACGGCAACGAAGAAATCTTGTATCTGAAAAATAACATGTTCTCGTCGTTGAGATGGTTTAGCATTGGAAGTAAAGGCACCATAGCAATATGGAGCCTTTTCTGCGCGCCAGATGGTTCGTGTAAATAAAATATCATGCGCGCACTACAATGCTATTAAAATTTACATTCTGAAAAAAAATACGTACCTCACACATTATATTCGATTCGTACGTTACTCTAAAAAACTAAGTTTTACGCTCAGCCCGATGAATCTTATTCGATCGATTTCATACCGACAGCTGAAAATGCCGTAGAAGATCCTTGGCCCCCAAATTGTATTTCCGACCTTACAGACTACAATTATCAAGGTACACAGTGGACCAGCACTCAGGAAACCCCTTGCATTCCCTGGATGTCCGCAGAAGTACTTACCAGCATCACTTTCCAACCGACAGATTGTACAAATTCTTTACATATACAATTACTATACAATCATCTTGATTTTACACACAAGGTGCCAGACGATGACAAGCTGGACGAAAGATTTATCGATGGATCTGCGCTAAGGGCGTTGAACAAATGCAGAAATCCAACCCACGATCCGAACGGACCCTATTGCTACACAATTTCTCACAACGAGCAATCGACAGCCTCGAAACGGTTCTGTCCCATTCGAAGCTGCAGATCATCGGGTAATTGTTTCGCGAGGCGAAAGAATATCCTCGAAGCAACATATTATAAAGGAGGCCTCGTCATTTCCCTAAGAATGTCGAATGGCCGGCACAGCGAACGACTACGTCGGCACGCTATCCGAAACTCGTTCAGGGCGGACGTGCGCGCAGTGGTTCAGCGACTACGACTTCCACGTCCTAATGTCCCCGAATGTGACCACGACTTCCAAGCCATCGACCTACCGTACGAAGCTCGTCACGCCGCGAAAGCCGCCGCTGACGCAGCAGGAGTTGCTGCTCCTTATGACGCCGAAAGTCGAGCCTCCTCCGGCAGCAGTGCTGCCGCCAAACATCGAGAAACCGGTGCACCCTGTGGACCGGAAGCTCCTGAACGACAGCCTTTACCCCGAGCGCGATGCGCGCAAGGCCAAGAATTATTGCAGAGACCCTTCGCGCAATATAGCGGGCGCCTGGTGCTACACGACGGATCCTGCGGTGCCGAAGGACCTCTGCAACGTTCGCGATTGCGAGAAACCAGGTTTAATCGATCTTGATCGAACGTATTTTAGAAAATTTTTGATAATGCTGGTATTTGGTAATTTGTTAGAAATCACGAAGATCGACGGAAGGGAATATTTATTATCCTTGGTTTGTGGTAGAAATCGGGAAACGTGTTAGAATGAAATAGATGGGGAGTCCTGCTGAATTTCTCGAGGCGAGTTTTTTGATTTTGTGCAGAGGAGTGCACCTTTCTAGTGAAGGGACAAGGTACAGGAAGAAGGTCGTACGTTTTGCCCGAGCACCGTTCGGAAGGTCTGCGTTTCTCTGTAAAGGCCTGGGAGCCCGATAAGCCAGATTCGATAACCTTCGTTTTCACCGCTGATGATGGATTAAAGTCGCAGTACGTCTTAAAGATCGGAGCCTTGGACAATGAAAAAGTGTTACTCTACTATAAATCGGAGGAGCAAGGTATGCACGATAATGATTAGGGGTAAATACCTTTTGCCCTGTGATCCGTGCTATATATCCAGTTGTCAAATTATTAATCCCAAATCCTTATTCGTTACAAGGTCTCACGATGGTTAAGAAGAAAACACTGCCTCACCTGCTGTTTTTGGGCAAATGGAGTAGTTTCCTTATACGCGTGCCGCGTGGACGCGTTTCGTTGCATTACGAAGGCGCGCCGAATCCTTTATTCGAGTGGGAACATCCGGAACCTGCTAAAGCCTTCCTTCCAGTTTACTATTCTTACGGCAGCGAAAAGGGCGACTCCATGGGTGTTGCTTTCGAGTGCACATCGAGTGGGTATAATGCAAGAACAGACGGTGGAAAATGATGAACCGAATGTGTAGTGTTAATCTAAGACTTGTATAACACGACTCGATGCTGAGACGAAGCTGTTTGTACCAGGGAAATTTTGCAATGTCAAATTTTTGAGTGTAATATCAAATTTTTGTTTTTTTCAAGGATGTCACATAGAGAACACGGAGACTGATCGATACACAAAAATATTACCGCTGTCTGCCTGGAACAAAAGAGAAACGCCGCAACCGGATAAATTGCTACTTAATTTACGAGGAAAGGGAGTTATTCTTATACCGCTGTTGCTTCTTCCCGGCAGTTCAGAGTGAGTATTAATTAATTTTAGTCATACCTCGATTAAATATAAGACTGTTTTCTTATAATACGGAAAACTTATAATTAACATTCTCAGAGGCAGCCTTATCGAATAATTTCCATTGCAACAGATTTTATGCGCTCACATTTGGAGAAATCAAGCAATGGATATTCTTCGTGAAGCACGATCCAAATGTAGAAGTTCTTCATAGACAGAGAGCGCCAGGTCCGTTGTTTACGACGCATTCCTGGACAAATATTACGATAAGGTACCCTTTAAAAAATATCAGCGAGTTATTCAATAGTTATTCCTGCTTTACATTACACAGATGGCTCGAAAATACTATCGACGTATTTTGCAACGATACAAACGTGTTCCACTATCAGCACAGAAGACCCCTATTATTTTACTTCTTTTCGCTGGGCGTGCATCCTGGCAGCTGGGCAACCTGGGCTGTAAACTGCATACCACCAGGTATCAGTACCAACCCCAATATAGATATTTTATAAATAACCTAAAATCGCCCAGGCCATCGAATAAAACGAATACCCAAGCATCCACCAAAACTTTAAACTCTCATTGCCAGTCTTCTTCTCTTAAACTCATATATTTCGAGCTTCAAAATCCGTCCTTAGCCACGAACAGCACTCTTTCAGGATTAACGCGTAAAAAACATCCAGAATAACTCTGACCAAGTATAAGTTAGGTACAAGAATAATTGCGATGCTCGTTATTAATGGCAATGGTTAAGGCCGCAATTATATTCGCGCCGACCTGATAATTTGGGAAGTTAAACAGACATAGACGGACCACCAGCCGACGGCGGATGGTCGGAATGGGGCCCTTGGGCCTGCAGTGCCAGCTGCGACGGAGGAACTGGTACGAGAAAACGACGTTGCAATTCGCCAGAGCCGAACATCAGAGGCGAACCTTGCGTGGGTCCCGACACTATGACAGGACGTTGCAATACGATTATCTGCGGGGATATTACGGAAGGTACGATGCTAATATTCAGTGGTGCCATTCGACTGGTTCCCATCGTTTCATCTCAACCGATCGAAATAATCGATCTTCCATTATTCTTAGCACGTAAATTTAACTTCCCCTTTTCCACGGTTCTTCTATACGCGACTTAGAAATAGTACGGGGCAAAGTAAAGAGTTTTCCTCTTTTTACACGGTTTGCTTCGGTAGAAAAATGACTACCACCGATATACACAGATACGGTAATGTCGATAAGAAGAAGAATCCGAAGAAATTATACGGCTCTTGCGGTGAGAGAAGGGAACTCGGTATTGATTCCATCGTATTCAGACATCGTCGATGCGGTCAGGAGAGAATCTCCAGATTCAAAAATTCAATGGTCGCACAATGGAGTTTTCGTTTGGCCAAAGAGAGGCAGGATCGAAATCGAGAATTTCGATATTAGTGAGTTAGAAGCTTCGATTAAACGCATTGTCACAAAAGGCGATTGCGATGTGGACTCGAGAAAATCTTTTACAATGTTTCAGAAATAGTTAAATCCCAATTCAACGATTCGGGAGTGTACGTGATCACCGTCCATCGAGTCGATGGAACGTACACTATATTTGGAATAGTGACTTTGGTGGTTTTACCGACGAAAGAAAGTATAGCGATTCGGGAAACCCTGTCCCTATCATTAATGTGTCATTGTTCAATCCTGGGTTACGTTTATTCGGACCTTAAAGTTTCTTGGGAATTGAACAACGATGTTTGGAAGGATTATGGGATAACATTGCCCATGGCTGTGGACGTGGATTATATTCCTTCGATAAACAAGTCGCACAATGGTCTTTGGAAATGCGTGATAAAGCAGGACGATCTGAATTTTAAGTGGATCACGAATGCGCTCTTCGTTAAAGGCAAATTAATTTCTTGTCCCAAAGCAATTGAGTTATATCATAAATTTCAACCATAAATTAAATGATTAGCGTTAATAAAACTTCAAGAATTTATGATAGGATACCAGAAAGCATTCGTAATTGGGATTAAATATTTCTTCAACACAGTTTTAGGACCGCCGAATTGGCGCACCCACTTAATGGAAGATAAATTAACGCGGCCGATATTCGGTTGGATGCCGGACGAAGATTTCGTCGGAGTCGCTGCATTTGTGGGATTCTTCATTGTATCTATAGCAATTATCGTTGCCTCCGTATTTTTCATAAGATCGATAAGCTAAGAGTTTTGAAGCAAGTGTACATTTTACGCCCTTTCGGTATAAAAAAACAAATCACGTTTCTAAACCATGTAACGATATTGAAATTTTGAAACGCGTATCCTTCACGCTTAGAATGCCCGACTTTAGTATTCCATCCGGGTCCAATGCGTATATATTTTCCGTGCGAAAGACTTAATGGAAATCTTTACAAGCTGCTAGAACAAGGTATTCCACGTGAAACAGAGTGAGACTTACTGGAATCAAGAGTGCCGTGCAAGAGAGAGAGGGAGGGAGAAGAGCATACCCTTACAAGCTGCTAGAACAAGGTGTCCTACGCGAGAAAGAGAAAGACCTACGAGACCCAATAAGTGTTAACCAAGAGAAAGAGAAGGAAGAAGGTACAAGCTGCTAGAACAAGGTATCCCACGTGAAACGAGGAAAGACTTACCAGAATCACGACTGCCGTTCGAGAGAGAGAAAGAGAGAGAGAAAGAGACGAGGTAGGACATACCTTTACAAGCTGCTAGAACAAGGTATCCCACGTGAAAGAGGGAAAGATTTACGGTAACCAGAAGTGTCGGGCGAGAGGAAGGAGGATGCACATTCGTGGACTGCCGTGGAAGGATATTCCACGAGGAGGGAGAGAGAAGGACTCCTGGTAATCAGGAGCACCGAGCGAGAGACGAGGCAGGATGCATACTCGCGGCCCGCAGTGGAAGGATGTTCCACGAGAAAGAGAGAAAGACCCCTGGTAATCAGGAGCACCGTGCAAGTAGAGAGAGAGAGAGAGAGAGAGAGAGAGAAAGAGAGAGAACGATGCACGTATGCAGGATGCTGCGTGACGATATCCTCCGTCTAATAGAGCGAGACATCGATAGTAACAAGCGGCAAAGGAGAGAGACAAGCGGATTGGCGGACGGAGAAACGGAACGAGCGAGAGTGAAGGAGTGGGGGAAAAAAGAAAGATGGAGGGAGAGAAGGAGGATAGAGGCGCGGAGGCGAGACAAGGAGGGAACGAGTCCTATGGCCACGGTGACAGGGGGATGGGAGTGAGAGTAAGAGAGAGAAGGAGTCCGATTAGCCGGAGGGTAGAGGGAGAGGGAGGGCGAGCGGTTAGGCGCGCCGGAAGGAGAGGGGCGAGAAAGAGGATCTGGCTCGGAGCATCGAAAATAGAGGAGCGAAGGAGCGTCTCTCGGTGGCTGCTAGGTGGATTCGCCTCGTCGGAGGGGCGGCAGCCGAGGAGGGAGGGAGAAGGATCGCGGATCGTCGTGCCTGCGCAGGGGCGGGAGAGAGAGGGGGGGACAGGGAGCGACAGGTGCCCAATCGCCCACGTGGATTCTCTTTACGGCGCTGCAGAAGGGCGAAGAAGACGACGATGACGACGAAGAAGACGACGAGGACGACCGGCCGGCTTCCTTGTGCCGACACTCCTTCCATACGCGACGTGCACTCGCCACCGGGCCGATAGTGGGGCAGACCCTCATTGGCGTGGGATACGAATTTCTCGCGATCGCGGCTCCCTCCGTCTCGGGGCGCACCTTGCCCTTCCCGTTCTTGGGGTTGAATATTACGAGTGCTCGATTTGTCGAGAACACTTTTTGATTATTTCCGATTTCTTGTCCGTGGCACTGGGTATTTCGTATTCATGAGGGGTGGCTGAAGGGATAGATGTATTACTCCTTGCAATCTTCTTGCTGTTGCGCGTGTAAACAATGATTACGTAGTTGTTTCTGCAAGTTCTATGTTCTTTTAAGAGTTTGGAATATATTTGAGATGATCTCTGGGCTTTGTAGAAAGTGAGGGTCAATTTTCGTTTGTTATAATAAGAAATGTAGCGATGAATTATGTACCGTTTGAACAGTAGGTAATTACGTTGTTACTTGCGATTAATGTAAGGAAACGAATTATATGTGCTTGTGCAAAAATATGCTATTCTATAAAATAAAATGTAGCGTTAATATTTTTCGTAGCAAAATTAATTACTCAAAATCCTATACTCGCGAGATACCTACGTGTCGATGACTTCAAAAGCCTCTCCGCAAAAATAACTTCACGTCGTTAAACGTAATTCAAATGGATGCAACTCAAAATGCACAATGCACTAATTACTGTTAGATTTCCAACTCGGATCACATTTACGATTACCGACACACGTGCAGGAGGGGATAGTTTCACCCCGTCCCCACTCGAGAACCTGCCGAGTTTTCTGCCAGGGCCGATTACTCCGGCGTGGCGCGAGGACCGATGCATTCCAGGATGCACGAAATAAATAAATGAATGGCCGGCTACGCCAGTGGGGAAGGCCGCAACGGGCCATGTACGATGAGTGGGAAAGGAGGCAAGGAAGGAGAAGGGCTACCCATTCGGTAGCAAATGCTGGTAACCCGTCGCAAGGTCAAGATCAGTCGGTTAATCCCATCCAGTCAGCCGAGGCCCTTGCACCTTGGACGACGAACCGAGCCTCGCGCGACACGAGACGACGATTTTTGAGAAATCCGCCCCGACGCCTCTGAAAAATCCATGAATGGCCATGGAAAGATCGACGAAGTGCTTCGAACGAGTATAAGTCGCGGCGCCAAACTGTGATTTACGAAGAGGGGTTCGAAGGTCGCATGGACCCTCCGGAATTTTTGGGAGCACCGAGGATCCTGTAGAGGACACGGGGTGTTTTCGAACTCGTGGTAGAAGAATCGCCGGGCTGATCGTCCAGGTCGTGGCAACTCTCGAGGTCGAACGAGAGGGACTGGTGTTTTTCGTGGAACCGAACGAAAGTTCGCCGGTCCTCAAAAATCGGGCTGAGGATCTGCATGGAACATTGCGTGCCAATGTGCTCGGAGAGGCGCGCCAAGGGTAGCTCATCGAGAGAGGAAGAGGACGGATTGTGAGATACGGGAGGAATCGATATTTTCGAATGTTTCGCGATTAATCTGATCTCCAAAATTTGTCAGCAGCCTCGAGTGATCGCGGTGATCGACCGAAGAGAACGAGAAACGGCACATTCGAAAGCAAAGTAGCTGAACCAACACGAAGAGGAATCAAAAGCGAAGGATCTCGCAAGGGAAAGTACGAGGGATCAATTTTCAAATTCGATCAAATGTCGAGTCCGATTAAACGTTTATCTTCGAAGAAAGACGATTAAGGTAAACGACGGAGGATCGAAGATTAACTTGGAAAACTTGGTCGGCACCAACGGCGATTGCTGCATAATTATCTCGACTTTCCTTGGGATGGAAACCTGCGTTCTGATTCCCAAAGAATTTTCCTTGGTTCTCGCCAGCGATCGATCATCGTACAAGGGCCTCTTCAAGGATGACGGGGGCACTCTGCTTACCGACGTGAGGATATCCGTATGGTCGAACGTGTTTATCCCTTCGGGGACTTTGATATATCCCTTCCAAGGATCCATCAGGTTCGACAAGATCGATCTTTACTCCCTCCTCGACGATAACGACGTGAGTACAACATTTACGTGTCATTTCGTATTTCTCACTCGTCAAAGGAGCGTTTGATCCAAAGCTTAAAAGTTTTCTAAGCGCACGATCCTTCTCTCTTCTTCTCCATGCGTACAATTAACAAAATGTTTTACCTTTCCACGTAGTAAAAAATGGGCAAGTATACCTAAAATAGTAATAAACAATTATAGTGTGTAAAATAATCACGCGTTTAAAAACGGAAGGAACTTTGTAGCTAATTGCTAAATAAGTATATTCTCCTCAGCGCTTTTCGATGGCTAATATGCGATTATATTTCCATTCCGATTACCAATCCGACGACGCGATTTGATTTCAGATCAGACGCGAGTATGGTTGCTACGACGAGGTCTTCTTCTCGAATTACAACCTTAACAAGAGGCAGTGCAATTGGATAAGGTTCCTGCGTATAGTGCAAGCTTACGACGAACAGGTTAATTTGATCGGCACGAAGGTGAAGGGTAAGTGGACGATCCTTTCCATGTCCGATCGAGTGAGAGAATGAAGTGACAAGCAGTAGTATTGGCTTACAATATACAGACCAGGCGCGCAAATCGAAACTCAAATACATCACTTGTCAGTGACATTACGAAAAAAAACCTTTCGCAATAAAATTATCTTATACATACAGATACATATACGGATGGATCAAAAATTCATCATTCAGATAAGAATTCCGAGTCGGCAATAATTTTCTAAGACTTTATATCATTGCATAGCTTTCGCGGTTTTATAGTAAAAAAAAACTATCTGCAATGCTGAAACGAAGAGTAAAGTTAAGGTATCGTTGCGTTCCGTAGGAGATCCAATATTCGAAGTGATAAAGGACGTCCAGCCGGACACGGAATTAGTAGCTTGGTTTCTTCCTGCGACGGAACAGGATTTCGTCCTAATATCGCGTGACGTGTGCGCAAGGTCTGCGATTTACAGGTGCACGATCGATTCCATTCTCGATGGTAAGACTACTCTTAACCCCATATCTCACGTTTCCTTCAGATTTTCACGCACTAATCATACTTCACTCCTAACATTACGCATCATACTTAATCGGCATACCAGGGTCGCTTACGAGTATCTTTAAGAATTCGTCGCGGAAGATTAATCTCGTGAAGTAAAGTAAAGTAGTAGCGAAAGCCAACAAGTACACGGATAAAATCCGATCGCGACAGGTTTGAAATTTGAGCGTGCAGAAAGTAGCGAACGGAGGGGGAAGAAAAATAATTGCGAGGACCGTTTCGGGTGTGCCGCCGTTGTCCTTTTAAACTGCCGCCGTTTTTATTTACCGCTCTCTAGTCTTGAAAGTTCGCCGGCCATTGTACTGTCCCTTTATCTCCTTGTAGGCGCATTCGAATCGCGAGGGAGCACCCCCTTGATCTGACCGACAAAAAAGCCGGCCCCCCTGGTATTTGCATTTCAGATTTGTTGCCCCGATGCCGGTGCTCCTTTTTCGATTGCGCCGCAATTGCCGCCGCGATTGCGACCGCCCCGGCGTTTCTGCATTTCCATCCGATCTCCTGCCCCGCCAAATATCTCCCCCGTTCACTTCGGTTCGTAACCTTGTCCGCCCAAATCGTCTTCGTTATTTGCTGTGGATAAAAACGAAAGAAGAAGAAAATGAACTCGCGATAAATTGCAACGATGCGATACAAATGTTTATTTCGCGTAAAATTATATTTTACGAGAAATCGTAGTATCTCAAGTAGCTTTTTCTATTTTATATACGCTTTTGCTTAAAGGCTACATCATTTCTGTTGAATATCGCTCGTGATTTGTGAAAATTTGGGGCGATAATGGGAGAGTATTTATCGTTTGGCCTTGCTTTGTTTCCCAAAAACGTACCTCGCAACGTGTTGTTCGATTCAAGAGTCCCCGTTAGACCTGTCGATGGCACTGCTTTCTCATCATTCGACATCCTCGATATCTCATTCGTATTACGAGATCGACGAGTACGAGTCGACCTCCGAGGAATCGTCGACGTTATCCCTGCCGGGCGATCACTTGGATTGCAGTATCCTGACGACGATCAAAAGGGGCGAGAGGGTCCTGCTTCCCTGCGAGGTCTGCGGCAAGTCCTTTGATCGGCCGTCGCTCTTGAAACGTCACATGAGAACTCACACAGGTACGCGAAATTCACTTTCGTCCAACATTCGAAGTGTCGAGGAATTGGCTACCGCCGCTTTTCCAGTTTAATTTAATGGTGAATATTTGAAGGGAATATGGATTATGGAAGATTAACTATTTAAAACTATCGTTGTAGTAAAATGCTCAATTATGTTACATTAATAATTTCGTTGGATCGTTTGGATTTTATCAGACGTAACAGTGTAACTTCATCAAAATGATCTTACTTGATCGCATTAGATTCTCCCGCGGTGCAATTGTCCCTGGTTCTACTGATTGATGATGATCCGGCTAAACCGTACATAGTAGAGCTCTCTATATCCGCGTAGCGTTTATAGAACGTTCAGTGTCGTATACACAAACTCATAACTCATAATGAGCGACCATTATTCGCTCTACGGTCCAGCTCACTTTCAGTTACACGAACGCGTATTGTAACACGTAATAGGAGGGTAATTTCAAATGTGAGCGATAAACTAGTAGGATTACATTGTCCGATCGAAACAGTGCAAATTGGAGAGTAATACAAGATTGGCATTAAATCGAAGGGGAGAAACCGCATGTCTGCATGGTTTGCAACAAGGGTTTCTCGACGTCCAGCTCGTTGAACACGCACAAGCGGATCCACAGCGGCGAAAAACCTCACCAATGCCTCGTTTGCGGCAAAAAGTTTACGGCCTCCTCGAATCTCTACTATCATCGAATGACTCACATCAAGGTTAGTCCCAATAGCTCTTCTTTACCCACTTTCAAGGATCTGCACGTTTTTCCCGCTGAAACAACTCTCACTCTGTTCACACTTTACGCGTGGATTTCCATCGTTTTTCAACCTTCACGTTCAATGACGATGTCAACGAGTAATACATTAGATAACTTAGATTTAATGATCGAGGGATAGTTGTATAATGGTATATACCAAGAATTACATATATCGGCCAAGAGAGAGTTCCTCCAGTATTATCAAAGTGGAATATTCACACGCGTCTTTTACAGAATGTCGAAAAAGTAGAAACACCCCTCATCGCAAAATCGTGCAATTTCCTTTAAAGAATTACTCGCAGCGCGCTTGCAATGAAAGAAAATATTAAAACCAATTTGAATATAAGAGAACAGCAAAAAAAACACGGTCCCACCGGAGATATCGCATAGGATTCGAGGAACCAGAATCGAGGCCGAATCAACGGCATACTCTGGATAACGCGGATCGCTTTGTCGACGAGCATAGGAGTAGCAGCCGGCGAGTTTTCCCCGGCGTCGTCTTCCGTCTTCATTTTGGCTTATTTGCAAAGGGTCTATCCGGCGTAAGCCGGGTAGCGGCGATTGGACCGGTACGCGACGGTAATGCGATTGCTTCTGAGAGAGGAGAGCAGTGGAGGGCAGTGGTGATAGAGCGTGCGGAGAAGGGGGCGGGTGGGGAGGGAGGGTGGAGAGGAGGGAGGGGGCTGCGCGCGATAGAGCCCCGCGAGAGGGGGGAGGGGCGGGTCGAGGGTGGGGGAAGCGTGGAGTAGCCCGTTGAAAAGGAGGAGCAGCAGAGGGGAAGGGACGCATGAGTTTTTATTTATCCGAGCGGAAAGTTTCGTACGAGTTTCTCTATTCCAGCGAAGAAATGATATCTTGCGGGGCCATATAGGTTGCGCTGCCATCAGGTAGTGTAATTGGCCCATTACTTGCTACCGCTTGGAATGCAATCCAATTAGAGAGACGGAGAACGTATCCCCGGGGCCCTTTCCTGCTAGGCCCCGCTGCCGCCACCTCGTCCCGCCCTTCCACGGTCCCCGCCAGGCTGGACCAGTGCTCCTCTCTCATCCCCATCCAGACTCCGCGGCTCGCCTGCCTCCGAGCGCAGAAAACACTCCTCCCAATGTCACCTCGAGATACTCCCCGGGTATTTTTTCCCCCTTTACCCGATTCTACATCTCGATTATCGCGCGCTGCTCTTATTTGCCGAGGTGGTACACGCATCGGGAGTCTCGGGTAGGGAGAAGCCACGGAAATGGGCTGGAATATTCTTCGTTTATCGGGCCTCGGTTACGCTCAAAAATCAAGAGCAAAGCAACGTGGATGGGACACGGCGCGGTGAAAATAGATACAATTTATGTTCTTACGCCGTTTCCAGGTTTCGCGTAATTTTCTAGAAAGGTTGCTCCGCGGCCGTTCTCATTTTTCCTATTTCGAAGATTTTATATGTGGATCATCGGGGCCTGCCCTTATTTGTCGTGCCGGTGCCCGCATCGCGCGGCTCTTGAAAAGGAAGCGGCGATGAAAACAACCGGGAGTATTCTTTGTTTCTCGAGCCTTATTTCTTCGGAGAAATCGAAAGCGATGTATTATTGGTTGGGAATAGCATGGATAATTCTAACGTGCGGTGGCATCGATTCGAAGAGACGATATTCGTACACGGCCGTCGATTTTATATCTTTCATCCCTCTTTCCTGAACAATGTTACAGAGTTGTATTTCAATCTCGATTATGCTATCATTTTTCCGCGAGTTATTTATCCTCTTCGAGCCCACGTTTATTGACACTTATCTGTACGTATCAAACGCGATCGGCTGGAGTTGCGGCAAGATATCGCATAACTAATTTGCGGACAACTTCTCTTAATGTAAAGATATTACAAGCAGGCGGAAAAAATAAAAAGGCCGTATACCAGTCGTTTTTGTTAGTTGAGCGTGTGCATTGACGCGAGCAGTTGCCGGCTGGAATCCGACATATGCATATGTATTTAATTTAAATAAATTCCAACGGTTAATCCTGTTGCGTGCTTATCTCGAATCCCAACTACCAGTCATCCTTAAATTGAGCAGTGAACGTTCCATCTTAGACTTTAATCGAGCCGAATTTTCCCCAGTATTTATCGTTATTCCAAAGATATTTATTTCCCCTAAGACACGCAAAGCGATCCTTTGCGATTTCTATGATTCTGTTTGGTCCAGTGTATAATTTCCATCGAAGTTGTATAATTTTTTTAAATACCCACACGTTTTCCAGGAAAAGCCACACAAATGCTCTCAATGTTCGAAGTCGTTTCCAACCCCTGGCGACCTCAAGAGTCACATGTACGTACATAATGGCCTCTGGCCATTCAGGTGCCACATTTGCAGCCGTGGCTTCAGCAAACCGACGAATCTGAAAAACCACATGCTGCTGCACTTAGGGAGATGTTCCACCAAGAAATTCACCAAACCTTTGCCGGATTTGTGATAGAGACTCCGTTATCGACGTTGTCGCGTCGCTGAGTCAACGCAGAGGACTCGATATTGCTCAACGTTTCCTGATCCGACAGGAGAACTCATAAACGGATTGCTAATATAATGTACATCCGAAATCCCTCCAAAAATGATTTCTATCCATAATTCCGTGGTCGTTTTTGTCTTGAAGTACGAACCGAAATATAGCTTCGATAGAACGCTGGTTCACCACTCGAATGATCGATATCTGTAATATTCTCCATTAATACAGTTGCCTATGGCATCCTCTCGAGGATCTCCGTTACTCGATCTCTCGAAAGCAGCAAGGAATGTAGAATGATATGATAATATGTGTTTGTATCGAACGCTCGCGGAGCAGCATATGTATATTAAAAGTAGCGCTAATATTCCACAGACCAAATACCCTCTTTTCACGTGTCATAATTATCAGAATAATCGCGCCGTTCGTCCGTTTGCTCACTGTAACGAACGATTAGAAATAGGCGAGACGAAAGGAGTCGCGCTACTAATTGATCGCTATCGTACAGGTATACATGTATGTAGATAATAAATGAAGATAATCGTCCCGAGCACTCTGGCCAAAACCTCATTGTATTCTTGTTAATGAAAAGCGAAGGCGTGGCTTGTTTAATAAAACCGTTTATTCTGGTGATCGAATTATCCATTTCTCTGAATCCTAACAGATACAGTCTGAATCATTCGTCGACCGCACTACGGCGGTGGTTCTCGACGGAAGGTCTGCGATTCTTATCGAATTCTTATGCTTATCCTTTAACATGTTCCCTGGTTCGGCGATCATCCGTCGTCGGTGACGCACTTTTTCACCTACTCGCTGTCGGCTAATACCGCCTCCCTTTCTCTACGGCCCGCGCAGACTTATTGGACGATTGCGTGTGAAAGCACCGATTTTACATCCTCCTGCTTTTAGGAGAAGAAGACTTTGCGTAATATTGTCGTGTTTGCGGTGAAGGCGGAATTTTGAGGGTCTATGAATACTGATCATTGGTGCGGTAGTTGCACCAGAATGGATAATATAAAGTGGAACTTAATTCGTGGAACATCTTCGTCAAAGCTTATTCCGGTTAATGCAATTCAGATTTTTTCAAGACAGCACCGGTTTGAAGCGTTGTTGAGGAATCGGTTGTTTCATACGCAACGATCCGATGAAGGACTCTCCCTAAAGCCTTTTAATATTCAAGAGCCAATGTATCGGCTTTCCTAAACTTGCCAGAAATATCTCGAAGAAAGTAATACTTTTTAATTAAGATTTATTAGTGAAAGTATCTATATAGTACTACCTATTAAATTTTGGGATAAAAAATATACATAGACGGTCGTACCTTTCTTTTTTTTTTTAAAAATCTTTGTGATCACGAGTTTCTCCTCCCGCTAACTCCCTTTTTCAAGTGTTTTGCTTTTGTTGAGAAAGTATTGCCAACTTACCTAAACATTTTCATTCCCTATAGTACCATTATTTAATGCGATTATCCTTATTCTATGTATCGAATGCGATGCATCGTAACCATTGGACAACTGCGTACGCAATGTACGGTATGCAGTTTTCTATTTGCATTACGGACTTAGTATTTATAACATATACAGTGCTATGGAATGTGCTGGACAAAATGCAAAAGAGTGTCCATAGTTCGTAAATACCCGTAAAGATATAAACAATTTTCTTAACACGCTATAAAACTAGCTAAATTACTCGGGGACGTTAATTATAGACGTAACAGGCACTCAGAACAGCAAGAAAGAGCGGCCAAAGACGATATTTTTCCAAAATTCCCGACGTTAGATTATCTTCGTAAAAAATGCAAAAAGACCGCTGCATAAAGTTGGCTATCAAGACATTTACAAAAATTGTTATATCAAATGAAATAAACGATAAAAATTGTTGAGAAGTTTTCACATCTATTTAGACACATCGTACCCACGTTTGTGAGCGTTTACAAAATTTAGACTTTGCGTTAGATCGATGAAATCAATGAAGGAAGATAAAGGATGGATTTTTAATTCTAGTTTAAAATTTTTTTCTGTTATTGCTGGCTAATCCAGGCTGCTCAACACTGCTCTATTGCTATCCATTCAGTATTCACGCGTAGTAAATGCATACATTGAATCATGCTTTATCGTCAAAAATATCAATTTCAGGTATTCTATTAAGGGCATGAAGATTGAAGAATCACACAGTACTCGTTACCATCGATCTCGTCCCTCATTCGTCATAATCTTTTCGCTACTTTGTACAACTAAGTCTGCTTTTATGCACAAAGATAAAAAGTTGTATGATAGAAAGTTATAGTAAATCTGCACGCTGAGTTACGTACAGGTATCTCTCGCGTAAGCGTTTGCATTGCAAGATCAAAAACATACAAAAATTAAACGCCTCGACGAGGCGCTTTCCAAGCAAAATTGATAACCCACCTCTCTCATTCCCTACGAAAATATAAATCCGCACTTCATCTTCGCAGGACATTTAAAAGAGAACAACCCCAAACCTCAAAAACAGTACGTAAAGACAATTAACCGACAATAGCCACTTAGAACATCGATGAAACGAACAAATCCTCACTTTCGCCTGATTTTACGCAGCCACATTTGCAATGAAATTCCACCACAAGTTCGAGAATTAATAAACCATATTACCGTGCGCGACAATTTGATTGTCGGCCTTAATCAAGCAATGCCAAGGACACCTGTAGATTTAGCCAAACCGCATTCGAAACGTTCGGAAAGATTTTCCTCTCGCGATGATCCAGAAAGGTCGATTCCAACCGAGCTCCCTCCATCGTTCCATGGAAACAGCTCGGCCTCTCTGGGCTCTGGACTGAAAGAAATCGGGCATCTCGCGTTAAGCAAAAATATTCAGAAGAAAGAACGATCTTGACAAGGCGTTATTCATCGTGGAGAATCGTCGCAAAACGCAATGGCTCGTTCCCGCAAAACAAATCGTTCCGCGTGGCCGTACAACACTTCTCCTCTTCAACGCTGCGCAGCGCACGTCCCCCCGGCGTTTTTTTCTCGCGGAGTTAAACGCATCCTCCCTAAGACGGTCGTAAGAAAATACCTCTGGAAAAATTTGTATAACATTTAAACGGCACGAGCGCGATAACGAATTTCCCGTACGTCCTTTGCCGATTCGAGCTTCCGGTCAAAAACCACCGCCTCAGTGGCGTTTCGAGGGCAGGTACAAAATGGCGTCGAGAGGATCATTGCCGAGAACGTTCTATTAAACGGAACACATTTTGGAGACGCTTTCCGTATACGATTTCGTGTGAGGTACTAAAACTCGACTCGACCTAAAGCCCGGAACCGCCGCTGCCGAGGCCGGCCTTAGAATCCGCGGGCACTTGCTTCTGGAAGCAGTCCTCCAAGAACTGAGCCATCGACAGGTACAGGTGTCCCTTCACCCCGGCCAGCGTGTGGCTCATGTCGGGATACACCTGTAACATGGAAATGATTTTTTTTCTCACGATCGCCTACGTATGAGAAAATTATTAGCGTCTAATCGATATTTTCTACAGACCAGTGTCGAATAGATTTAATATTTATACCTGCCCGATGCAAGATCGCTGATAAAATTGATAAGCTTTATCAGGATATTGAAGCGGTAAATTTTGGAGCAAATGAGTTCAGTAGTCGATGCTGTAAATCAAATCGGAATAAAAGTTACCGCTCGTATTTTCGAGAACAATTTTTTATCGGCTCCTGGTCGTACTACGATTATTTCTTCGCAACAAAGGTAAGATAACATAAAGGAGCTCTCCATGATGAGGGCAGGCGTTACAAGGAAAAGGCGTGTCCCCGTGCGTGCTCAACATTTCTAATATGCGAAGGGATGTATAAGTATCTTATTAAAAACTTTTTTCCACCGCCATTAATAACGAGAATACTTAGGCGTTCTCGATCGAAAATCCAATCTCGCATAGCCGATATAACTGCTTGAAAATATGATGGGCCAGCTTTGCGATTTGCAGAGATACTCGAAGGTGTGCGTGTAATGGGCTGATTGCAAAATAAATTGAAGCACGTCGGATCTAACCTGTTGTTGAAAGAGGATGCCATTCTTGGCGAGACGTCGCGCAAGTGCCATTGATTGTTGAAACTGAACGTTGTCGTCTGCCGTGCCGTGCACCAAATAAAACATCTTGTTCCGCAGATGTTCCACCTTCTCGTAGACGTCCGATTCTGCGTACCCTTCGTAATTCGACGTCACGTTCGGTAAACCCATGTATCTCTCCGTGTATGCCGAATCTGCGACAAAAAGAAATTATTTAACAAAAGAACCAAGATATAATAAATCATAAAAACCAAGAAAATAAAAATCACGTATGATGTAAATGTGGAATAAGGAAATATACGTAATGATGGCGATGATAATGATATTATTTTCTTAATGCCACATGCAATTACCATATAATTTCCAAGACACGACAGGTGCCACGCTGATGCCGCATTGGAAAACGTCCTGCTTAGGATACGCCAGAGCCAGTGCAGCAACAAAACCACCGTAGCTCCAACCCCAAATCGCGACCCTTCGCTTATCCACGAAGTGCAACGAATCGCGTAGGTACCTAAAAGTATACAAAGATTTACCGAAGTATAAAAATGTGGTGCTTGACTGTAGAAAAGTTCGAATTTTAATTTGGCCCATTAACGATCCAATCACGATTAAAAGATTTAGTGGATACTTACTCGGTAACTTCAAGTTGATCGGCCACTTCGACGGATCCGAGGCGGTAATAAACCTCGTGCAGGAACTTGTAGCCCTGCCCACCGCTTCCTCTGCCATCGATCTGAACGACGATCATGTTCTTTCGACTGGCCAAGTAAGTATTCCAGTCGATTTTGAACATCTCCGTCACCAGCTGCGAACCTGGCGCGCCGTACCTGTTAAGAAATATTAGAATTGACGCGTGTATCAAACGTGATATACAGCTTAAGCAATGGTTACAGCAAATAAAACTTGCTTTCACCTTCCCGTTGATTAATACGATATACCTTGTTATTACTGTATACGTATATTTATCGATAACAAAGGAGCTTACACTTGGACGACAAGTGGATAGCGCGTAATCTCGTCCTCCCTGAGGCCAGGCGGCAGATGCAGCCTGACTTGAGCATTGTAACCACCGCTTATTTGTACGGGGAAGGTTTTCACCTCCGGAAGTGCTATTTTCGCCACTCTTTCCTGAAACGAAGGGCGATTTGTACGGCGGGACAAAAACGTGGGTATTATCGATATTGGAAAGCTATATTTTCCATCGAGACTATTTTAAATCGCCGATTACGACGGACTGTGATTAATAAAGTATCAAAAGATCTTATTCTAAATCTTTTCCAAGGTAGAGCTCACCCGTAGAACTGTATTATTCTGCAAAATAGACAGTAAGCGAGGCTTCGGTACTTTTGTTTTGTAAAGTCCGACGGTGGGAATTCCAGGGCCGAGGCATTCCAGAACGAAGTAGTCCGATCCAACGGGCGGGAATATCGCATCGTGATACTGACAAGGCAATTCGGTAGTTTCTAAAGAAGCAAGTGTTCCACGTGAGAAGGAGAGCCTTACGATCTTCATCGAATTAACGAAATTCATTTGGCTAATTTAGACGAAGGATAATATAACAATATTTTATATATTATCGTTGTTTCTTGCTCGATAAGAGAGCACGTGATTTAAAATTCACACTCTGCGACAAAGCATGGTTCTTTCTCACTCACTCGTGGGTGCCTTCGCCTTCGATTTCTGCTTCTTAGACGGTTTCTCCTGAGCCTGCTGCTGATCAGCACCGTCCGTAGCCTCCGTCTGCGCCTCGTACTGATCGTGGAGGTAATTTCCATCGGTCCAACCGCCGTGCCGACTGGACGGAACTCGATGACCATCTTCCTCTTCGCCATTGGCTCCGAAGACGGTGCAGGTGATGCAAACTGCCGGATGCAAGGAAAATCCCACGCGAGGGAGGACGGAGCTGACGCGATAAAGGTGTCTCTGACCCGGCCTCGTGGTCGGTATCCCGATGAAATATCTGCGTATGAAAACATCGTCGTGCCTATAAACATTCTCTCAACCGCTATAAAATTAACTTAAATTGCCAATACGGTGTGGAATAAGATGAACTTGGTTTACGATTTAATTTAATTTGGGCTGGAAAGAGAGGGCTAAAATAAAGATCTCATGTCCGCCAAACTATCGAGAAAATCGTACTCACATTGTGTTATTCGTCTCGTCCCAGACGAGAATATGAACGACCTCGAATCTTCCGTGTGTCAGCGGTACGACTTGCTTCCTCAGAACGTTCACCCAGACGATGTGCTTGTAATATCCGGCCGGGCCGTCTTTGACGGGGCTGATGGCGATGTAACTGCTGCCGTTTGAGGAAAAAAGCGGCGCCTCCGGCGGAGTGTCGACCCACCCTCTGTCCTCCGCCTCGATTCTCTGTATTTCCTGCGTGTCACACCGATGGATTAACGCCTTGGCAGCCGTGGTGATCGGTGCTTTGACTTTCACTAGGCGCTCGTAATCGATCGGCGCGACCAAACTCGAAAATTCGTAAGGTACGCCAATGATAACGTTCGTACTTTTGCAAATGCGATCGTTATTGGAAAAGAGTTAGAATAATGTTAGAGTGTAATCGAGAAACCGCGCTAACCGAGATCCTTGGTAATTTGATTTATAAGTGATTAATATAATATAGAGATATACGTATAGATAATTGTAAGAGAAGCGAGAACTTCGTTTATCCGAATCAGGAATATCCTGTGCGTGGTTGATATGAGCGATGGAGATGAGAACAAAATCCGCAAGTGCAACATGCTTGTTGGGCAACGTTCGCAAATGTGCCCCTAGTGATAACAGTGATACATTTAATTACATTCGTGCACGCTGTTAGTATTATTTTTTTTCTAAGGCACAATAATTCGCTGTACATGCACTACAAACTCGCAAAATATATCATTTCTGTATAGAGTCATAACTTCTTTTTTTTTTTTTTTGAGGGAGAAATGTACCGATAAATACCAAGCTCGTTCTACAAATGAACGAAAGCGATTCGACAACCACGCGACATCCTCCAACGAATCAAGTCTTCAACCGAAAAAATTAGGACAGACGTTTGATTGAGGGATAGCTTTGAAGGAATCAGTTCGTATGAAATAAAATTGGAACTAAGCTTCTATGTTACGAACCTGACAGTGCCATAAGGGGCTTTTGCACACCGTCACTACCGAAAGATTTTGGACTCGCGTTAACCACGTAATGCAAACTTCCGTTAACGACACCCAAGAAGCCGTCGTAAAATAGTGCTCCCTAAAAGAAAATTGTGGTATTAGCAAAATGAAGGAAAAATATCGTCGATGCCGGTAGCTTTATCGAGGCGTGAAGTTAGAAGTTCCGTGAACAAGGCATGGTTAAGGCGCTAAAAGATCATTGGAATTTTCTACCGCCAAGCCTGTCAGGGTGTTTCGAATTGAAGGAGAAGTGAACCAATAAATTCATATCCCACGAAATCTGCAATTCCACATGCAAGCTTTCCCCGCATTTCCATGGAACATGGGTGTCGTTTGCATACGTTAGTTTTTCCTTTACAGCAACAAATATGCTTCTAAACACCTTTCAACCCTTTGTACTCGAAGAGCAGTGTAATAATGCGATCGAAGCTTTTCCGTAAAAACTCTCTTCGTCTGACTCTACAATGAATATATGTCAAAATAAATCCTCGCTTTTTATTTCCATAACCGTCCGTGCTCTTCGTGCGTCCAAAGGGCCAATGAGAATTGAATAATAATAGCAGAACAGTGAATTTAAATACAGACGAGATTCACAATAAAAAATGTAAAATAATGTAGAGCAATTGATCGGAAACGTCTGGACCAATGACATTCGTCGTAACATTAATTCGCCTTACATTCCGCGATATTCTTCGATGACAAAGTAAATGTTTAAAAAGCCCCCGTAGACAAAGCGCTAAAGACCGTAATATCCGAGATCTCCGACGGCTTACAACGACTTCCGTGTAATTTATCCTAACGACAAACAAAAATAATAAGGCTTTACGTCACATTGTATGGACTTACGTGCGCTCGATAACGGGCGGTGGTTTTACCATCTTCGTGTGTATATTTTTAGGATCTGCCAGATCAGCTACGTACAATCGTACCAGAGGATTCGGAGTTCCTGGCTGTAATGAAACATCCTTTAAACATTCCTTAAACGTCCTTTAAAGAACGCACTTTAAATCGCGTTCTTGAGAAATCAAACACGATTCTAAAGAATATATTTATCCACGGTGAGGAAGAACGTCTCAGTGAAATAAATAAATCGTTCAACGCACCTTTGGATAACGTAGAGATCGTATGTCAGGATATAACGCCTTGTTTCCCTCCCCGAACCAGGATATGTGCATTTCTTCCACCAACGAGTCGTTAAACGACGCGTAAAGCATCATGTGGCCGTCTGGCGACATCCAAATAGCCTTGGCACTGCGTAAAACTTCCTCTGTAAAATTAAATCCAAACGTGAGACGAACATTGTGGAGGATGGATTGTGAAGTGCAAAGTGCGTTTGAGTAAGATAATTCGTTGCTCGATCGGATTTTTTATCAGGATGTTAGAAACGAGTCACGCCAGAAAGAAATCCGCCTTGCTCATCCATGCGCTTAAATTAAGTACAACGTTGCACGCTGGACATAAATAACCGCGGTAATTGGCTCCAATCAATATATTTTATCGATGTTCTGAATCTGTTCATAAAAGTCATCTCCTCGAACGGTACAACCTTTGCATATACGTACACGTATGGAGCTACCGCTTGTCAAGAATTATTCATCGCGGTTTTATTTACGTATACGTCATCACGGACGTCGACAAAATTCCTGCTGTATTTTTACAGATCTGTTTAATCTACCTTGTAGATTTTTTTGACCGCGAGAAAAATGTGGTGCTGCTTTTTGTGTAAAGGTTCTATACTTGATTAGTAATACGTGTTAAGTAAATAAATGTTTCTAAATTATTTATTCGCCCGAAAGTGTCGCAAGGAATAAAACAGAGGAATGCTCGAACAGGTATTTCACGAAGATCAAAGTTCTACGATTAATGCAACATATAAATATGTATTAAATACCGCGATGTACGGTGTTCACCATTAGTTAATTACCTTCGTAAAGCCAATCGGGGAAGCCATTCGACAAAATGCCGGGAACAGCGGTATTTGTCACGCGATATCCTGTATTGCTCATAGGTCCTGTTCTGTAATAGATATCGTAATCCTGAACCATAACGAGGCCGTGTCCTCTTGGAGTCCATTGTGCCAACAACAGATAAGGGTGGCCCTCTTTTTCTGGATGCGGAGTCAGTGGCACTGTTTCGCTGGAATACGATTCTTTAGTTATTTTTATTACATAATAAAGTTTTTTTAAATGAAACGGTACGAATGGATCTAATTTTTATTACGGATCTTTTTCCTTTATCGAAGAGCAGGCAATATATTTTTCTGAATTATTTGTATGAATAATACTAACCGTGTGTTTACATCGTAGATTGTATATTGCGCAAGGTACGAGTACCGGAAGAGCTTCTTTACGTTTTGAGCAAGTAGTAAATATTTCTGGTCCGGTGACAGGGCGAACTCGACGGGGTTCAACCTTCTCTGGATGTAAAAAACTTCTTAATATCGTAATTAATTACGGGACTTGTGCAAATTAGTCATAAAGCCGCTTATAATATTCAAATATTTCAGTAACACGTATCCTAAAAAAAAACCCTTCGAGAAGCATGAAGTTTTCGGGAGAAACGTCCGAGGCAAACTGTGTATACATGTGTAAGTCGAGAGCAAATAAATATATCAAAAATATCTGCATCGCAATTATCTTTATCGCACCAGTGAAGGAACTGTACTCACGAATGTCTCATTTGGCATCAAACTGCGGGATGTTATGTTCGAGTCTGAGGCATCCAGCAAGGAAATTCCACCCCACGTGTCCAAGTAACATATGTGCCGGCTGCTCACCCAAGATCCATTAAAGAGTAACGGTGACAATTCGCCCGAAAGCACCTATAAAATTACGTACGCAGACGAATAATGTCCAACGCAATGTGTTTTTCTATTTATGCGATGAGACAAAGTACGATGACGCGGATAAACCGACACCTACACGATTCAAACCATACCGCTTATGTCCGCGGTTTATAAAGAGGCTAAGCGTATTTTGCGCATAATCATTTTCATAACTCACGCATCACTGTTCCTTGAATTAATAATTCTATAATTAATATTGATGATAATGAATAATTCTATATAATTCTAAAATTTCTTATTATCTCGAAGCGAGGGATTAACTCGTTCCTGCTTATGCCGCAACTTATCTAGCATTCTAAGCGAAATTTGCCGGACGTTCGACGCTTTAATCGGAAATCTTTTATGAATGAGTTTGGTAAGAAGGAGCGAGGTAAGTACTTACCTCGGCAAGCCGAAGACGAGAACCACGAACCCTGGGACCTTCATCCGGTGGCGTCAGCAGAGCGACGGAGGTGACAATCAAGGCTAGAACCGCGACAATGACGAGAAGGGCTATCAGGATGCCCCTCCAATTCCTTTGATTAGGATTCGCTGAAACTAGCTCCTGTCACAAATGTTCTTACTAACGCTCATATTAAACGCGGGCTTACAGCTAGCGGATTCTGGATTTAGCTCGTCAGGCGAAAGAATCGGAGAATTCGGTTTTATCGTGGGATCCGTCGCGATTATTAAAGACGCTTGAGAAGCGCGGATTTTATCCGTATTAGTTTTATTAGAATTGTCATTTTGCTTTCACTATTTTTGGGAAGTTATCTACCCCCTGTAGAAACGTAACAAATTTAGATGACAAACTTAAAGTTTCTTAATTTCCTCGACTTTCGTGCGCTGCTTTCGCTTTGCAACTCGGAGTAAGTTTAAGTAACGTTTCATAAACGTCTTACCCCTTAAACCGGGTATAGTTTCGCGTAAAATTTACGATATATTTCTAGTGATAAAGAAGTACTGTATAACTGCCAAATAAAGTATTAATAATTTTGTTGGTATCGATCATTTTTTTTCCTAACACGAGTTTACGCGAGAGTCGCGATCGGAAGGGAAGTGCGAGGCATAGAAAATTGGCATCCGCAACTTGGCGCGACATTCGCGATTATTGTTTATGAAGTACGCGATGAATTGCTCGTCAAAGGAATTAGCCATCGAGACGATTTGCCCAACATCCGATTTCCTAGAGTCGATCAGGAATCCACGGGTCTGGGAGTAAATAGCAGTCAGCTGCCATAGCTTAAATCAATAGAGGACGGAGCGGTGGATTGTGGGCCGCATCCGTGCATCGTGCAATTCCCGCGTAAAGGCACGCGTATCGTTACGTTGTAACGAAAACAAACATTTGTAATGCACGCCCTTTCCACGGGCTTGGATGTAGTCCAAACGACGCATCTTAAAGTACTCGCTCTGCTTTTACACGCATCTCTTTTACGCTTTTAACGCAGTCTTGAAGGAGGAGATTTAGAGCACGAAATCATTTTTAGCGCCTCAACCGTCCTGCACATTGGCTCTTTATGAGTTTTCGAATGTAAGAAATTGCTGCACATAATTCCGCCTTTATAGAGATCTTCCTTTTCGTTTTCGTTTAGCGCTGAGAAAAGATACTCCGATCTATTATCGGGTAAAAACATTCCCGTCGGATGGAAACGGAGTTGAGTCCAGTCGACAAACATCATTGATCGTCCGTGAAACTCTATCTCCCCTCTTTTGAATTCCTCGAGGTCTTTGACGAACCTTCCCTCGATCCTTTCAGCGCCTCAAACTTTTCCGGCAATCCGCAAATCGATAGCCCGCGGCAAAAACATCCACTTTTTCCAGAACTATTACGCTCTTTATTACTTACACGCGAGAAGTTCGAATCGACTGGAAAATACCACTTCCTGTTTACGCTGTTGTTTTCGTCCTTTGAACGGATTATTGATTCTTTGGAAATGGAGATTCGATACGCGGAGAATGTACGGTACACCGTGCGCGATAAGGCCGGCGGTATTTTTGGAGAAAAGAATTGTAACAAAATCGTGACGCCTTGAATCTGAATGTGCACGAAGAGAGAACAGGCGGGCGGTAAATTCAGGCATTCTTTTCAACCGTGAAAACAGCATTATAAAAATCCTCGGCCGGGTTTCGTGCCTTTTTATGTACATAAGACGCTTTTATTTCGGAATTTATTCCCACCATGCGCCTTTTACCCGCGCGTATTTCTCTCTCCGTAAATAAATGAAGATGCTTTCGGCGGTGCATCTCGGAAGAAAAATCTTTTAACCGCCTTTCCAGCAAATATCTCATTCGCTCACTTTACTCCACACAAACATTACTCTAATTACAATCCTGTAAATACACACTTGAGCATCCTCTGCTTATTAAATTCTTAATCCACGCGATGTCAATAATCGATTCATCCAACGCAGTCAAGCGGTACGTTCGAGTAGATTTTACATTAACAGCATTGATACGTCTTGCCTTTATACATTTACTCGAGCATACTCTATCGAACATCCTAACTCTTTGAGAAAATACAAATGTATCGTACAAACAATAATCTCCGCTTTTATTCCTAAGGCGCAATAATTCTATGTGTGCGGCACTTGTTTTTAATGGCCGGGGGAAAAGCTTGAAAAATGGAGACTAGTTAGGGTTTTTATGTATACGGCAGAGGGTGGATGGAGTGGGTCGCAGGAAAAAGAAGAGGAGGGAGGGGGTTAAGACCCTTGAAGATATTCCTGTATAAGCACGACAGTAGGTACGTGTATCGATATACATAACGTTCCCATCTACATATTATCCTACATTATAATAATAATAATATATGATCGTGTAAGTAATAAAATAGTGAGTGTAAAAGATCTCACTTCCTTCCTGCGATATAGCTATCGCGTTTATTTTTGAGAAGCAAAGCCGATAATCAATATGTTCCGATTAGACACTTCTAAGTCAGGTTTAGATTCAGATTTGGAGATAATTTATTTGATGCAACGGCCATACTTGTTGCTAAAGCGCCGTAAGCTTTACCGGAAACGCTGCGGGAGCTCGTTAGAAAACTGCGAAACTTTTGACATAACGGAGAGTTAACTGCGGCACGAAATTGCCTTAAATTTGAGGTCGCACTCTTTACCGATATTCCCAATTCTAATGCACGTGCAAGCGTATCGCTATTACTTTTATGAGCAGCACGATTTAAAATGCATTTAAAGCACACGTCTTGACGAACGCATTTATTCTCCAAAAACGTGCAAAATGACAATCATAATAAAAGCGTTGGATCACGTTTAACGTGTATTAAGACCGCGACGAGTATCTTACACGTAGACCTTAAAATTATTAAAGTACAGCGAACCGTTTATCGAGCAAAATATCTTTCAAACATCGCGATTTTTCTTGTATATCTATATGTAAAAAAACTCCAGAATCTACGAAGGGCGTAATACAGCTTATCGCAACAAAATCACAATGTTTCACGGCAATATTTACGTTTACGTTGTTCGTGCAAAACGACGATTACGCGACGTGCAAAACCGTGCCAGAGGCGAGAATATCTGGGCGATGCGAGGACGTGTTCCCTCCTTCGCCCTGGTCAACGTTTTTTCCCCGAAGGCGGCAGGTTGCGGATTAATTAATTACCTCGTCGTCGTAAATGTTATCGTGATCTGCCATCGGTGGAGGAAATCAGTCGGTCCCCGTTATTTCCTCGGCCTTGATGCGCGGACTCCTTTCCCCCAGGTTATCCCATTCGAGGAGGCAGGAAATCGTGGGTACGAGGTTCTTTCTCTCGGCTGCTGGCACTTGGACCTAACGAATTTTTGGTACTGAGCAAAGATCGTCTTTCGGGTGATGCTGCGAGTACCACGCACGCGCGCCCTGGATGCTGCGCGGTGCTGCGTCTATTTCGCCTTCTTCCCTTGCAATTTTTATAGCGGACGTGCGCGGATGAGCGCTCCGTTGCGTGCTCTACGGAGCTACGATGGTGCGGCTGATAGGGCTGATAGAGCATCATCGTGTCCTCGAGGCGGTGAGATACGAGGTTCGGATTGAGGATAACACTGATAGAATATTTTTTTTTTAACCCTTTCTAGCCCAATGATGCCATTTTGCATCGTTCGTATAATCTGCTTCTACCAATCGAGTACCTCTAAATTCTTTTTCTTCCAAATTTAATTTTCTTACTAAAAAATAATAATTTGGGCTGGAAGGCGTTGACTCATTTTCGGCACTGACTGCTAAGGTCAGTTGGTCTAGGCTTCTAAGATGGTTCCAAACCACCAGAGCTACTGTATACATATCATATGAAAAAAAAACCAGAGGTAATGGGCGGGATTCGAGCCTGGATCTCCCACGTGGAAGTCCGAGCCTCTATCCACTATAACACCGTAGCTGTAATGGAGAATTTTCGATGCGATATGTAGACGTATAGCGAGAAATGTACGTTGAAGGGAAGTAAATTCAAAGCTGAAGAACCTGGACAGATGGTACCGAAAGACAAAGGAACAATGATCATCGCAAGAACGACAGTAGTATAACGAATAAAAGCTCGTACCTTCGAGGGGGTAAGGTATGAGTTTCGAGCCACGATAAGATACACCGTGCTTCGAATGATTTAGAATCTACGCTAAGGCAACAGTAGGGTCTAAATTAAATGATGTTAGCGGTTGGTGCCGAAAATCAAACAAACAGCGACCGTCGAAGAAACTGCGATGGTGAAGCGGCTCGTATCTTCGACACGGAAGATAAAAGTAACGTTTGTAACTCGCTGAGATATTTTTTAATACGATGACAATATTTTTTAATACGACGAAGCGAGCAATTTTGCTAACCTGCCGATGCTTGTGCTTTTTGTCTGCAAATTATCGACGATGTAAAATAAGCATAATTACTGTTGCTCTCCAGTTTTGTTATCAAATTTAATACGAGTGATAGAACATCGATATGTAAATGTCTATCGGTATATTTGTGGACTTGATGATATTGTACTTCCATGAACGAGATGGACGAATTTGTTTATTTATCTAGGCCTCAATGGCCGTTTGCCAAAATTGAGATGGGCACGTTGCAAAGGAGTTTGCGAACTCGTAAAGCCAAGATAGGGGAATACTTAGAAGCGATAAAATGCCTATTCCAGTGTTAAAACACGGCATAAATTTTTAAAAAACTCAGTATTGTTTCACGAAAAAATATTTCCTTTATTACGTCTTATATGGAAATAATACTGAACGATAGCAAAAATAAGAAATAACTATATAATAATAATGTTTTCTTGTACATATTGAAAATTAAAGGATAGACCACTTTATTGATAAAAGTCTTACCACAAAAAATAATAAAATTAAATTTACTTTACTCTACGTTCACTTATTCTATATTACATTCATTCATTTTTATAATAAATCATTCGGATGTTTAGTGCGTATGATTGAATTTTTAACTTTAGGCCGTATATCCGTAATTGCCAAAGAAGTTTATCCAACATATGGCTCACCAATAGAAAAGAAGTATTAGACCTAACCTTTCCTTATAGAATCTCGTGTTAACCTAACGTTGCAGCAAAAATAAACGTTGGAAGATACCAAAAAAGCAAGCAGTTTGTTTAATTTTTTACCGTTTTTTCAAATAATTTGAAACTGGCTGCAAAAGTTGTAACATTAAAACCAAACATTTTTTTAAATACTTCATCATGCCGTTCAGTATTGAGCCTAATAAGACTTACAAGGCGAGCCGAAAAAGCGTGGTACGTTTCAAAGTTACTATTAAATTGCATGTCTTCGATCCCAAATGTGTTACTGAATTTTTTATTTCTTTTCTAGTTAACGAAGTAGAATTTTAAAACTTTTTACAGGAACAAGCATTGAAACTGCTACAAGAAAACAGAAATAAAAGAAAGCGTACACATCAAGAGGATGAGAATCAACGCAAAATCACATCGCACTGCACAAACTTTCATCTCAGCAGAAGAAAGAAGAGAACATCAACTACACCTTTTTCAAAACACTTAGTATTGTCTCAAATGCGATCATACGCTATGCGGCATAATTGGCAGCACTTCAAACGTCTATTTCCAATGTTGTTTGAACGTTCCAATGAAATCGAGCCTCTAGTTTGGCGGTACGCCCTTATGGTTCTTTTATATAGTAATTCTAGCAGTTCTGCTAATCTATGTGAGTTTTTCAAAATGTGTACAGGGATACAAGACTTTAACGATAGTAGCATATTCAAAAAATTGTTTACTCTTAATACCAGATAGATCAAATTATTTATAATTCAATGCATGTTCTTTATTTTTAATTCGCATTATTTTTTATTCTTTTATTACACATATTTTTGATATCCCCAAAGTACGTTTTTATGTTTGTACGATAATAGGCAGAAAACTTTTATTTTGTACTTGAGTAATACATTACGATTTTAAATAAAGAAAAATTATTTTTGATAAAATCTAATACATTTTCCTAAACCTTATAAATATTCCCTTTAATTCTTAAATTTTTACGCTGCATTTCGATTCTGTGCAGTGTTATTGTTGGTTTCTTTATTTGCTAAAGAATCAATCCAAATCATCTCTTTCAATGCTGTAGAAAAAATTGACAGATATTACGTACAAAAATTACCTTTTATACACAAACATAATAACATGGTTTCTAACAAAAACAAAACACTGAATAATAAGTACTTTACAATTTAATAATGTAAAAGTAGTCTTTAATCGTTTATAATACTAAACATGCCGAAATTATTTAATTAAAGAATTTTCTGCATGTCCATTTTAAATAACGCAGTGTTATGCTTAATGCGATTACAAATTGCTTAGAGCATGCAGTCAATATATTGTTATATAAAATTACGGCATTAACTATAGTCACATTTACTTGGCAATGATTTTTATTAATGGTAACTTATTAATGGTCTAATGGCAATGTCAATGACAATGACTTTTAATGAGATACATATTTATACAAAAGTATATTTACAATTGTGAAATGAACAATGTCGCAGAAGGGAGAGTCATATGTACATGCGAGATTATTCTAACAATAAAAGGGAAAAATGATGGAACGCGATACATACGAGTACAAACTACTCACACAGCTATACTGGATTCACTCTGTACAGAAACGTCCTGTTGATGCAACACTTTTTCAAACATTTATATACGTTCAACCTCTCAAGCGTATTCAATAACAAATTTCATTCATCTACCACCATTATAATCAGTACTTCCTTCTGATATTAACAATTGTAAAACAAATTTATTTATACCTATAAATCTGTGTAACTTTTCCCATCACAAACTATTCTTCTTATGGAATATCAAAGACTTACTGTTCACGGTATCTATTGTAAAAATATCAGAATGCAATACGTAGAGACTTTTAGAAATTATCACGCCCAAGGGGTTGAAGAACAAAATGAGAGCTTTAAACGAGTATCAAAAGTTTGTACGTTAATAAATATATTTTTATTCTTTCCTAAGTAACGAATCAGTGCGCAATGTACCGAACTTAAGATGGATAAGATGCCGACGGATAATAAGAATAAATATGAAGGTGTAGGGAAATGCGTTGGTCAGTCAAGGAGTAGATGAACTCTTGGATCGGTGGTCGCTAGTTTCACTAGTGTTTTCTTTACTCGAAGAATCGGCAGACGGGCCGCTGGTTTACCGTGCCAACACTCTCGCATTAGCTTGCCCAATCCGGCAAGCGTCTAAGAAATAAATCCTCATATAAAATCAATCACCATTCATTCGTAATAAAATCATTAAATTCTTCGAAAATTACTAGACAGATTAAAGATTTTTCTTAGCTCTTTACAAACGGAATATTTGTGTTTTACTAAACTATATCATAACAATAGGATGAAGAAAAATATTCATTTCAACCTTAGATTTTAGTATTTAATTCAATAAACTGTAAAAGTTGAATTTTAAAAAAAACTATAAGATATTGATAAATAAAATGAAAATGTTCACTTACCGGATCAGAATGCCATCTATTTGGCAGAGGTGGTCTGCGCTGATCAAATACGACTAATTTGCGCATCTCTTCTAAGGAGGGCTCTTGATTGCTGCCTGAGAGCCACTCTGAATAAGGTGCCGCATACTCTAATGCAACGCCATTACTTATACACCTGCGGCACACTTCCCACAGTATTAAACCTAAACTATATATATCTGCACGTCTAAAGTTTTCCAAACAGTCTGCATCCAATCTGTCAACATAACAGACATCACTGAGTTTTAGCCAAATTTCAATGGAAATTATTTAAGCAGTAAAAAGTTCTGAACAAAATGGGGATCTAAAAAATAAAAAGGTTAAAGCAACGTACATTTGCTCAAGTAGCTCAGGACTCATGTACCGTTTGGTACCCTGCCTGAGCTCTATTTTTTCGACACCAAGCTTCTCTTGAGTAGCTGCTAATGCAAAGTCCGCAATGACGCATCCTCCATTGGTCTTCACAAGAATATTTTTGGACTTCAGATTTCTATGTGCCATTGCTGGCTTGCCCCTTGTTCCATGAATTTCCGTGTGCAAATATAATAAACCGTTCGCTATGCTCAGGCAGATATTTAACGTCTGGTGATGAGTCAAAGAGTGTGGTGAACGATTCAAGTGATCGTACAGTGAACCCAGTGGATGATAGTGTGTCACCAGCCAGAGTTGAGTGCAACTAGCCCTGCTTGTCATATCGCTACCGACATAACCGAGAATATTGTCGTGCCTGGATGGTAACAATTGTGAATAAACTTCAGTCTCACGAGCCCAGGCTGCCTCGTCTCTAGAAAAATAGATCTTGACAGCTACATTCTCGCCGTGCCATACTCCTCTCCACACTTCTCCACCAAAACCACCATTTCCACCACTTCCAAGGCACTCTACCAAGGCCACTTGTTTCGCCAATGTTCGTTGTACAAGAAGAGGGAGGCCAGAACCAGAACCACTCGTGAGACTACGACCGTCGAGGTATTCCTGAAAGAATTTTATAGTTATCTTAATACTAATAAAAGCTATGGAGATTAAATGAATTTTAAATCAGTTTTTCTGTACATATTAAATATCATGTATAGCGATCATCTATAAACTGCCTTATATTATTTTATATTATCTTACCTTAAGGGTGCTATCTCCAGCAGCAGTCGCCCGTAGCTCATGGGAGTGATAGGTGCTTGTTGAAGTGGGTGAAGAGAACGAAAAATGTAACATAGATGGCTCAATATCAGAATCAATAATAAGTTTATTCCGTCTAGGCGCTAGTGGCCGTTTTCTACGTGTTCTTCGAGCCAACAAGCAAAAGAGCACACCTCCAGCCATAACCCCTAATCCCACCATTGGTCCCAAAATTGCCAATGTTAATTTTACGACATAATTTTCATTATCAGCATCTGGAAATAGTATATCTGATATAATGTTCTTATTAATAAAACCATATTTTCATTAAACTAAAAATATAGGATTGCAACTAGATCATAACCAATAAATTTATTTATAACGTATTAAGAAACTTACTGTTTGCATAATCCTGCAGTATTGGAAACGGCCCACCATTACAAAAATCAGCTTGACAGCATTCTACGTAATACTGCGCACCATTGGTCGAGCTACCGACATGCCTCTTCTTACTGCTACCGCTACTGTTACTACGGGACGGTTGCTGCTTGTTGCAGATCAAAGGCATCTGATCTACTGATGCTGTGCATCCCCTGCTCACGCTCTCTGTACCGTCCGATTGTCTGACCCTCGATTTCCAGCACTACATAATAGCAAGCATTCATTAAGGAACGTGCACTAGCTTTCGAACGCTCTGCGATAATGTAAAATGTTTTACTGTGATAGCATTGTGGCAGACTTCGGTATAAGAACAGTCTGGGCCCTCACATGTGTGACATTTATAACGCTGCTGACCAATCAAGTTACTAGCAAAAGTATGGTCTATCATCTTGGAAGGTTCCTCACTCTCCAGGGAGAAATCCTGATCCAATAATACTGCATTTTCCCTCTCCCCTGAAAATAAAATTTGCGCAATTTTCAGAGCACCTTAAAGCATGATCTAAATGAAAAAGCTTTCTGTACATTTAATATTATACGGTCAAATTACATAGGATAATATAATGAACGAATTATAGGCCATAGAATGCTCTTCAGAAAATTCATCAAGACAATGCAAGGGGGTAGATATGTAACAAGAACACTTGCATTAGTTCATTTAAAAAGCTGAAATTGAATAACACTTGATCATTCGATTACAGCGAAATGGAAAGGCTCGATACAGGATCGCAATCACGTTTACGTCCTAGAAGAAACACGACTCTCATCGTAATAGCGTCTGGCGTACCTGGACATAATTTGAGTGTCAACAAGAGTACGAACTGCGCGATAAATACAGCATCCGCCATTTCTATGCGCGTCAAAACAGCGGATCGCTGATACCAGATCAGGCGCGATCCAGGGGCTTTCTTTTGCACATGTGCCCGCGATTCTGTCGACGTCCACGCTTGTGTTTTCGTTGCGAACGATCACGAAAAATCCGACAGGATTTTCATTGAAGCAACGGCGATTTAATCCAGCGACAAGAGGGTAACTTCGTCAGATGGAGCTACGGTTGTGCTTGCTGTTTTTAGGTAGTACACCTCGTATTCGAGGCGCATCCGTAGATGGAGTCATCGGCGCCTTACGTGAGTGCAGTAATACCCCTCCCCCTCCATAGCCCCGGGAAGACTATAATTGGTAGAGGGAACAGGGATCCTCTCTACACTTCACAAGGGCAGAAATAAAGTGCTCGTCTATCTATTTATAAATGACTTGTAGTTAGAAAAGATAATCAAATTATTGCTTTATAAAAAATCGAAATATCGAGTCATAAAGTAACAAATTTAAAATAAATTGTACAGAGTTCTTGTACCAAAGGAAACCAGTTGGTCTTATTATTATCCATACCTTAAACATTAGACATGAGATAACACAGAAAGAATATCAAAGGCGATTATGAAAAATCTGTATATTGTATGATACAAAAGTCATAATTTATTAACTGGAACATTAAATTATGCAAGTGTAATTATAAGAGCTAGATGTTATGATACAATCATGAAGTTAAAAAATTATTTAAAAATATGTTTGTGATTTAAGGCGAGGCCTTTGGTTTCAATTCGTCGTAACACGGCCTGAGGAAAATTGGATTCTTCTTTGTAGGATTATAATACTCGTGACCCTGCAATCAAAGAGTATAAATGCTTATGTTTCCTTAATCCTAATTTTTTAATTGGAGATATCTTTACCGCTTTTAATTTCTTTTATCATGATACAGGATAAATGTCTGTCAAATCATATAATTTATGTAAATGTAATCTGTAAACAGTACCTTGGACCAATCATAAGAAACTGCGTATGCAAATATCTGGCCATTGTAATTGAAGCAACAACGGGTAATGGGCTGCTCCATTGGTTCTGATGACTTTAACTTTGTCCTAGCATCTTTGTCCCAAAATCCGAATGTTCCGTCGCCACCCACAGTAGCTACCGTTCCATGTACTGGATGGAATGCTATATCATTAACCTGAAACGAACAATCCGGACAATTGTAATAATGAAGTAAAGTAAATTTTGAGAAAAATGTAAAGACTCAGTACAATTTCTCAAGTATTATACTAACTGCATAAATATCTTGGTACCCAGTTGGTGTTCCATTTGTTCTGTGACATTTAAATGTGAAATTTTCTTTTGAGCTTAAATTTAAGTGGTGAATCGCTACACGTCCCTCTGTACTGCCAATCGCAAAACCTGCGGGAACTTTCTTTTTATCCCTGAATATTGCAACACAACGATACTGATATTTGAGACTTAATTCAACAGTTTTAAATTCACGTGGGCTTCCATCTAATTGGTAAACTATTAATCCACGTCCAGCTGTTCCCACAACTGCCATAGGGTAATCCTATAATGGTAATAATATTATGTAATTCTTGTTTCGATTAAACAACAAATATTATTTTGTATAATATGATATTATATAATGGTTTTTAAACTTACTACATCAGCGCAATAGCATCTCTCAGGCAAATTTATTGTCATTGCTGGTTTTGGACTTCGTAAATCCCAGAACTAAAAAAAATTTGTGCAAACTTTATGTAACATTCTTATTAAAACTATCAAAGGTATATCACAACAAATACAAGTATTGAGAAAGTACCTTTAAAGTTTTGTCCCAGGACCCTGTCATCAAACAGGAATAGGTAGAAGCTTTTATCCAATGACAAGTTTTTATAGGTGCATCGTGTGCAGCCACTTGTACACTTTGATTAGATGCTAAGTCCCAACATTTTGCCGTTTTGTCACAAGATGCCATAAATACTTTTGTTCCATCCTGAAAAAGAAAATTCTGTATAAATTTATTCCATAAAAAACAAAAAATAATATATATGTAAATTATTAACAACTTATTGAGTTATTTAACAATATATTACGGATCTGTTAAGTGTACATTAACATGCATTGACCTTATTAGCCTTAAATACACGCATAAAAAGAGATTTATAATGTCCGAATACCATGAAAAATTATTTATTATTATTTAGGAACGCTGTTCATGAAATATCGCAATGCAGATACTTACATCGCTCCAACAAACATCAAGGACAGGTGCTGCCATAGATTGCATAGACTTAGGCACTGTCTTGCCCGACTGCTCCACTTCCCAGCATCGAACATTGCAATCCCAAGATCCAGCGACCAAAAAATTCTGCTGAATAGCCACCGGACTGAAGGCCAAACTAGATATGGAGTCATCAGGTGGTGAGACTACTTCAAAGTCCTGCATCGGATTCGACGTGGTCGAATTTCCAGTTCTCAGAGTTGCACTTTGGTTAAACATTTTATCTTTCTCGTATACCCAACATTCGTTTAACTACATTCAAATTTCAAACAAAACTATTTGATCGGAATCGAACCTTGGTGTATCAAAAACCTCGATCGCAGTGTACAAAGACGAAGTTCTCGTGAGTTGTTCTCTAAAAATAATCACCTTAAGCAGCAGAACTTAGCTTTATCGTAGAATTTCGAAGCTTCAGGATTTAGCTGCGTCTTACCAATGTTGTTTAGGTTAGGACTCCTAGCATATGTCATCGATCATGGCTTATACAATAATGAAGAGTGGAACAATTATTTAAATGCGACTTCACGCGCAGTATCCATTAACCTATGTCAGGTTCACACTATTGTATTATTAGCATTTTCAGACCTGCTTCTTGAATTAGAATAAGCAATTTCCTGTTCTAACCATCTAGATTTGATTTTTTAGTTCATGCTACTACAGCCTAATTTATTTTGTGAACTGTGTTTTTTCAGGTTATATCGCTCGAATCATAAATAAATAAAAAGTTTTTCAAATTAATATAGATGTTATGGATTCGCAATACAAGTGTGTATATTATTTTAAAAAATAAGTAAAATATTAATTATGTTGGTTTAATGTTATTCTGTTTGTAGAACTATTCACCCGGTAAAATACCTACAGGACCATTTGGTAAATAGTTTCTTATTTATAAAAAAAAATTAATTTTTTTACACTTTTACAATTGTAGTTATGTACACTGTAACATGAATAATGGAAAGTTTTTAACACTTGTATTTCTGTCATTCTTTTTAAGTTTAATCTTATTACAACCATTGGTCAAACAGATAATCAACTAATTTTAAATTCTTAATTATTAAAATTTTTAATTATTGAACATATCAATAATATTTTTAGGCACAAAATGTTCGGCCGGATGGTAGAGAATTTTTATCCTTTCGTCCTATAAGTGTAAACATTTCATCTATTACTCAGGCAGACAGCTCTGCTATTTTCAAGATTGGTAATACAACAGTTGTTTGTGGTATTAAAGCTGTAAGTGTATAATTACTGTTTCAGCAATATAGTTTTCTATAATAGGATCATTTTTCAGGAATTAGCCGCACCAAAGGCTGAAACCTCAGATCAGGGATACGCAATACCAAATGTTGAATTATCCCCATTATGTTCCCCGAAATTTCGACCTGGTCCACCTAGTATACAAGCTCAGATTATTTCCAAAACAATTGATGATATCTTAAAGAATTCTGCCATTATCGATCTCAAAGACCTATGCATTTGTAAGAATAAGCTAGTGTGGGTTTTATACTGTGACCTTGTATGCATAAACTATGATGGTTCCGTGATCGATGCATGTACAGGAGCATTGACGGCTGCACTGAAAACACGTATATTGTTTTTACTAAAATATTTGACTTTTACGACTGAGAAACTTTAAAACATAATGACATTTTACATGACATATTTGCAGTAACATTACCTGAAATTTCATATGATTCTGAAACTGGGAAAACTTCAGTGAATCTAAAAAACAGAATACCGTTTCCAGTAAAAGCAGAGCCAATAGCTACATCTTTTGCTATATTTGAGGAGTAAGTACTGTCATCAAGCATTATCACAATAGATTTGTGACACTGAAATTAAATTTGGATTAACTATAGCACTAAAATTTAATTTGGATTCTTGCAGTCAATTACTAATAACAGATCCAACTGACGAAGAAGAAAGTTTATGTTTGGGGAAATTATCTATTGTGGTGGATGAGGAAAAAATATGCTATGTACAGAAACCAGGTATGTGCACATCAAACATTAGAGCGTACATTTTTAATGTCTTTAGGTAATACTGAATTATAATGTTACAATATTATTATTGTTTATTATTTAGGTGGAATTCCAATTTCCCAAGACATACTCAAAACGAGTTTGATAAAATCTAAGGAAAGGGGAAAGCTGGTAAGATCAATGATTAATGCTGCTATATTATCAACAAAAAAGAAAGGTTGAAATATATAAATAACTTAGAACAAAATAAATTTTTTTATGAATAACATAAATGTGTCTTATCTTTACCATTATGTTAGTGTGCCTTATACTTCACACTAGTATTCATAAATGTATACAATTTATACTAATTTCTCCTAATAAGCATAGGAGCATGTTAGGCCTTATAATTACAATTTAAAGGAATGCTTGATACATATACTTCAATATTTGTTATGCTGATGTAATAGTCAGCGAATATAGATATATAGAAGATATGAATAGACAAATAGATATGCAAACACTGAATGCGAAATAGACATTCTTTTAATATTAAATTAAAAATACCCTTAATGCAAAGTTTAATATAGCAAATTGATTGTCATTACAATAGGTCCGTTCTTGTATTCATTAACTTTTATAGCGTTGGTCATAGTTAATTCTATAAATTAATCTTTATATATCATAAATAGTTTTCCATAGGTTCGCAAGAACTCCATAGCTATTGTGCATGTCATGAAAACAAAATACAGGCTTATAACTCTATATAAATTCAACTAAGCATTAACATAATAGGTCCCTTTTAAATAAATGACATGCTTGTTCCTCATTATGAATTGGTCGGTTCTTCTTCAGTATAAACAGGTTTTCTTCATGACATGCAAAAATTCTTCCTGCGATATTTCTCCATCACCATCTCGATCAGCTTCATCTATCATTTCTTGCAGTTCTTCGTCTGTAAGATTCTCACCCAGTTCCTGTGCCACCTTCTTCAAGTTTTTAAACGATATTTTTCCGGTATCATCACTATCAAAAAGATGAAAAGCCTTCAAAATTTCTTCTTTGGAGTCCTTTTCTGACATTTTAACCGCCATTATTTTCAAAAACTCCTCAAAGGACAATGTTCCAAGACCATCTGGATCAACTTCGGCAGTTAGCTTTTTCATTTCTTCCTTTTTTGGTTCAAAACCGAGTGCCCTAATAGCAACCTTAAGTTCCTTTGTTGCTATCTTCCCAGTACCATTCGGATCAAATAGATCAAACGCTTCCTTTATATCGCTTTTCTGTTCTTCCGATAACTCAAACTTTGGGGCATTCTTCTTTTTAGCTCCAACAGCCTGTTTTTTGGATGTTGATGCCTTGAATAAAACAAATTTTTATGATTATCTATCACTTTAAAATTCACTTATGGATCTACAAATCTAGCTGTAACAGTGATTTGAAATATCATTGAGATACCATTCAATTACTTAGAATTTCTATAATTTGCATTTTATCTATTGTCACTATTTTTATATATACTTATTCATATTTAAAACATGCTTAATGCAATAAACAATATTCTACACAACATAAAAGTGAAATATGTATACATACCATTCTTTCAGTTTCATAAAACCGAGCAACTTAATAATCTTGATTTAACATCTTGCGTGTCGAAATTACTGATAACTGCAAATCAAACTATTTAACAAACTAACTAACATCATCCTGTATTAATCTTGTCTGATTCCACGATTTCACGATAAGTGTATGACTAATAATTGAACAATTATATATATCACCGTAGGCCGACAAAACTTTAGTTAATTGTTGTTGATAAACTCTTTCCCTCATCATAACAACGTACATAAACAAAACCTAGATAGTATAGCAAACAGCAGAAAGCAACAATCAATTTGGGGCGACATCTGATATACGAAATACTTTTCAAAGTACTACGTAAAAAACAGTCCTTATCAGATTCTTAAAAATAATAAAATATAATTTATATCAATTTAATCGTCGACGTTAAAAATAAAACAAAAATGTTGTTTGATAAATACACTTGTTGATCAGCCGTAGTTACAATGCGAGTTACTTTACCGACGTTATCGATACAGGTAATGTTGCAACGTTACGTCTGACGAACAGCGTGCCCAAGATGAAGTCCATGCTATTATGGCTCGAAACAACGATCTGTAACTCTTCGCTATATTAACCGTAATGAAGAACTTATAAAGCCCTTGGGAACTGCTGACAACATAGGATGTGCAAGTATTAGGTACCGCCCGCAGTTCGAATGCAACTGGGCGACAGGAAAAATTGTCATCACGATGTAGCGATCAAAATGCTGCTAAGACATTTGTCCTTCGGGTGAAATACTTGTTAAGCGATCGTGTCGATCCAAAGCAGGGTACATGGATCCCGCAAACGGACAGAAGCCCCTGGGTGAGTATCAGCTTTAGACGTTTTTACAATATTTTTGTACGTTTGCGTGGAATATTGCTTGCAGGTTAGTCAGAGATTAATCTATTACCCATCTTTAATTTAGAATATAGGGCATTGTAATGTCTTCTGTTTTGTATCCGATATATTGTTATAAATATCTGCTATATAAATTTGATTTATGCTGAAAGTATTCCGTTAGAAACTCGTTCATCCTGTACCTTTTATGTAATGAAGGTGACAATTGCAAGCAATCCTGTTAGAATCTGTTTAGAGGACCAGTATTTTTCTAGGTGGGCAAACCTTTGTCAATGGGAGCACCAATATGGATAAGAGAAAGGATTGGCAAATGGAACTGTTGATGGAAAAGTTACGCTCAAAATCTTCTACTTTTAAGTCTTTGATGGAAACTGCCAAAAATTTACGTATGGCCATGTTGGTGAGTTACTTGGTCGAAAGCAGTTTTACATAAATTCAAAACTGAGAATACTATATGTTACTTTTATGCCATTAGGATAAGCGATTTGCGATTGATAGTGTAGAAAAGAACCAATTGCAAAAATGTTTGGATACCTTGCAACATTCCATAAAAGTCACCTCTTTACAATCTATGGTAGAACGCTTGGAAAGTTTAACAAGACAACTTGGGTAAATTTCACCTTGTAAGGTATTTTCTGAAAATTGTTAAATTACTACTTCGAGTTATAGCTGTGTCAATATTGCATTACAGATTGAAATTTATGATGTCTGGTCCACCAGGCACGGAATTATTCATATCTTCAGATATGTTTTTTTTGGAAGTTCTTTTAGAACCGACAGGAGTAGTTAAAGATGTAAAAATTCACCACGAAGGGAAGAGTGAACAGCAGGTATGCGTTTCACATTGTTGTCAAGCTATTCACTTTAGTGACATTTTTTTCCTAGTCATAATTATAGATATGTGCACTTAATGTTTTCAGAGCTGCGAAGTTTTAGTTTCTTGTCTCTCTCGAGGTGACTTTCAAGATTTCACTGTGCAACTGGAGGGTTTGGCTTCCATATATCAATTAAATGCTGATAAAAAAGTAAAATGTAAAGCATTTAGTGCTTTACAATCTTTAGAGGCAGATTTAGGTATTTTGGCGCAATTACAAACTTTTATAAAGGAACCGTTCAATCTCGTCCACAAGAGTCCAGTTGGTGAGAAGCAATGTACTATACGTATAAACCACACAATACAAAATCGTGACATATATTTTTGATTTTTCTTAGGAATTCTTGAACGCAGAAAAGGGGGCCACGCAATGAAGTTAACGTACTTCGTCTCGCCTTATGACTTGATTGACCAAGAAAATCGCACTTGTGACACTCTGAACTCTGAAGTTGTAATCAAACGGAAAATCGGCCATTCTGTTACCGTTTGTATGGAGGGTTCCACGGCTCACAAGTTACCAACATCTAGTATAATAACTGTAAATAGAAGTCCCACTGGAAAAAGGTTTAAACACTTTCATAATCGTTTAATCGAAGCATGAACAGATTACGAGCTTCATTGCTGAATACTCTGATACCATCGTAAATACTTCGTAGCACTCCGTCGTATGCTCCATTGACCAGTACAAATTCCTCGATGTTACCTGCCTGTTTTGTACTAAAACTTGCCAAAAAGATACCAATGTGCATGGAGCTGGTTAGAAGAATACAAAAAGTAACAGAGCTGGAGTGTGGAGACGTCTCCGCACCTCATCCACTACTCAGTTTAATAATACAGCATGCCAGTGAGGATCAATTGGACTGTCGAAACAACAGAGGCCTCTACGTGGTGCGTTACAGCCTGACTAAGGGTCATCCTCAAACTGAACATTCACTTGAATCAACCTTTGTTATTCCCAGACGTTACCAGATCAGCAACACTGTTACTTCATGACCGAGAACAAGACAATGGAGGGTGTACTTGTATGCAGCATTCCGTTCACCCATCCAGCGCATGTTCCACAGATCTTGGTATTTCTCCGACAGCAAGCACTGTTCAACAATCTGATTGCCAGTTGTGTTCGATCAATGGCGCGCCAGGATCCCGAACATGCTACCATATTTGAGGTAAGCGCCCTGTCCTGGCAGCACATATCGGTCAGCCTGGAGCATCCCTTCGAGGAAACTATGGCGACAGTCGAGTTGGACCTGACAGATATCTCTGCACTAAAGTGCAAGCTCTATGGTATAAGCATGACAAATGCCGAGCAGACGTCCGATCTGACGGGAAAAGTTTTGCAAAGGTGCCTCAGTATACCCTTGACTATGAGAATCCTCATGAAAACCTGGGAGGGTCGAGACACTTTACCGGTAAATGCAATGAATAGCGGAAATGGAAACTACAACGTAAACCTCGGTTCGAGTAAAGATCAGAATGGCCAGAACGGTTCAAGTATGTCAGATTTCGCTAATGGAGATGCGAAGATCAAGCAAGAACCTAATTTGGGCAGCGGCAACGGGACAATAGGCAGGCAACAAGCGTGCCAGCAGCAGCAACAACAACAGCAACAACAGCAGTCTTTTTTAGATGCCGGAACGGAAAGTAGTATCGGTTTTCCGTCTTATTCCGGTCAATCCGATACCCCAGCGACAGCTATGCTGAATCCCCTACAGCTGGGCGCTTTATTAGGACAGGCGAAGAACTCAATAGCGAATCCCTCGAGCGAAAGGACAAAGAAGACGCGGAAGAGGAGAACTGCTGACGGCCTTTGGCGAAGCCCCAAGAGGAAAGGCGATGAGGCGACCACGGAGATCCTCCTGGAGAGTTCCAGCTCTGATTCAACGCCCCTTGGCACACCCACAGGTGGTCGAGAGAACGTAAACGAAACGAGAACTTCTACGCCAACCTCTGCGACAAGTCTGACAAGTGGACTGGACTTCTCCAATCTAGATCCCACAGACATCCTTGGTACTGACAAAAGCTCCGATTACGATCTGGACAACGAAAGCGAGATAATGGAGGTACATGACCTGCAGGACGTCGAGGATTTAATCAAGCGTGACCGTAAGTCAAGGAAAAGGGAAGAGAAAAAGAGTCCGATTATCTTCGAAGAGAACAAAACTCTTGTCCCGCCTTCAGTAAGTATCACGCCAATTTCAAGCAGTAGTTTGGGTCAAACTACGAACTATAACTGTGTACTCACTGGTATGGGTTTGGAAAGAAGGCCGGGTATTGAGATAATACCCATAGCATCATCGCCGCAGGCCACTTTACCAAGTTCTATTACTATAACCCCGATAGCTGGACCAACACCACCGAAGAATCTGACGGAAGAGCGTAGAGAGAGGAAGAGCTCGAAGGGCAAGTCGGCGGAGGATAAAGGCAAGTTGGAAAAGCGGCGCAAGCGCAAAAGGGAGGACAGTCCGATGGGACCACCCCCCGACAAGCTACCCTCGAAGCAGGACCCCCTCTCGAAACCGGTATCCGTCAGCATAAAACCTACAGAATCTCCACCCAATCTGAGCTCCCGGCCCTCCTCACCAGCGACTCCTCTTAGGAAATTCAGCCCATCGCCCACACACACAAGTCCACTGACCCTCGTGGGTAAATCAAGCCCCACGTTAAAGCAGTCAACAAATAAACCAGTACAGAGTCCAAAGCACTCGCCTGTCTACAACAGCAGTCCGAAGCACACACCAATGCCAGCTAGTGTGAGCCCAAAGCACGGTACCTCATCACCGAAGCACGGTAGCTCTACAAGTACTGGCAAGCCCAGCATGTCTGCTTTAAAGTCTGCTGCCAATTCTCCTTCTAGCAAAACCGTCGATTCTAGCACGCCGAAAATAAAGTCTTCCTCCTCTTCCTCCTCCTCGTCCTCCTCCTCGAGTAAGGACTCGAATCGGGACAAGGAGAGAAAGACCTCCTCGTTGGCGTTTGGCGGGCCTAGTGGCCACCAGAGCCCCAAGACGAAGTCCTCGAGCGGAAAGATCAAGCAGTTGGAGATAATACCAAGCGTAGAAGCACAGTCAACTCTGGCCAGTGGGGATGGTGGTGCACCGGCTACGAGCAGCTCAGACCTTGGCAAGTCTGCCATTGCACAACAGCAGGCTCGTAATAGAAAAGGCTCTCTGAGCGCAGTGATCGATAAGCTAAAGAACGCTCAGCACTGTACCGACGATGCAGGTAATGGGGGAGCAAAGTCAACCACTAGCTCCAGCAGTAATTCCAGTGGACAAAAGGAGAGAAGTGTGAGTAGCTCGTCGAACAAGATCGCCGAGGGCAAGTGCCTTGGGAAGAATTCCTCGATGGATGCTAAGAATCCAGCAGAGTATATGGTAAAACCGAGTTCGGACGGCATGAAGATCACGATCAACAAGACACGCACGAAGGACCTTAAGAGTATGGGTAATCTAAAGATCTCCTCCTCCACTCCAGTCGCAGGTACGGGTGCACCTTCGTCTTCTTCTACTTCCTCCAGCTCGATTTCTGGAAACGGATCGCCAAAGACGCACACCGGTTTGAAACCTGGTGTGAATTCTGGTCCAGCGTCGAAGAAGCCACAGTCCCAGACATCGCCAAAATTGTCGAGCTCTTCAATTTCAGGCTGTAGCGGGGGAAACAAGTCCGCGTTGCTCGGCCAGAAGGTTTTGTCGACGTTGAAGTCTATTTCAGGATCAAATTCAGGGAGTGGAAATGGTGCAGGGGGGTTAGGTGTGGGTGGAAGTGCAGGTAGCAGCGGATTATCGAAAAGTACAGTGTCCTCAAAGTCCTCCAGCTCGCCCAAGACGACGAATTCGGGTGTAACGGATCTGAGTCGTAATCGGGAAAAACCGCGGCTCTCAAAATCTGGTGACAAGTGCGCGTTTCCCTCGAAGAGTATGGCCGACGCTAGGAAGTCAAGTCCTTCTGCGCTAAGGGAGGAGAACGAGAGCGAGAGGGCATTCAAGCTTCTTGCTGCGCATGCGTCGATGTCGAGCTTGCCGAGCCTACCAAATCTGCCGCCTCAGTTGGTCATGGAGGGCCTCATGAAGCAGCTGGACACAAAATTTCAGATACCAAAACTCTCAGCGCGTGCTGCTAATGCAGAAAATGCGGACAAGAAGTCTGACAAGTTACTACTGCTTCCAGACTCTGCCAAGAGTCTGGATACCCTTTCAGTGAAGCAGACGACAGATCAGGGAAAACTGCAGAACGTGCCGAACACCGTGTCTTCTATACCTAAAACGAGTACAGAAGATCAGTCAAACTCCGGTAGGAGAGACCACGTGCAAACGAAGGCTGACAATCTCTCCATGACGAGCTCTACCACAGTTATGACCCTTGGGCTGGCAACCGAGACTGCCAATAGCCTCATGCTACCCCCTCTTTCCAATGCCAGCTCTCATGATCTCGATATCCCTACTAATTTGTCCATGCAGTCGCTCGAGGGCGAGAATCGTGAGGCGTGCAAAGAACCGTCTATCTCTAGGACCAGTACCCAGTATCTGACCGGTGTACTTAACTCTTCCAATAGCAGCAAGGACGAAAGTGGCTCTACAAGTGGTGTACTGTCGGTATTGCCTAAAAACCCTGAGCCTCAGCCCTCCACTAAGTCCACCTACCCAGCTATGCTTCCCACCAGCTCCACCGGTGGAAATACCGGGACTAACACTGGAAGTTCCACCAGCAGCAGCACTGATAGCCTTAACTTAAGCACCAAACCTACTGATTCCACAACAAAGTACACTAAGACAGAGGACAAGAAGCAGCAGCATGCCTCGACCACCCCTGCCCCCTCTTCATCAATGACCATAGTTGGTCCTGAGGTTGCTTCTGGCATAATAAAGAGTACTACAACGGAGATGACAGTGACACCTTCACAGGAGGCTGCGGAGATGCTCCTAGATTTTTCGACGCCAAAAGATGTGAGCAAGAGCCTGACCTTTACCACGATACCTGAGAGGGCAATGACCCAGGCAGCAGCTGTGCGTAGAAACACACCACCACCTCCACCACCTGCCTTTCCTGCCAGTCCCTCGGTGAGCGTACACATTGTCAAGAGCCCTGCTCCATCACCTAGGGTCATTCCTCCCTCGCCTCATTCAGCATCGCCGTGCATCACCGACGACGAGCTCATGGACGAAGCTTTGGTCGGTATGGGGAAATGAAGATCGATAGATCTTCGACGGGACAAAGCACGTTCGGTCTTGGCCTTTGCCCTTTTCCAACAGCTGTTCGTCTAGCTAGAATGGGATGACTAATGCCCTGATATTAAGAGTTGACTTTAAGATTCTGACAAAAAGCGGAAATAAGTCGTGGCTGTTCATAGTTTTAGTTCATCATAGTTTACCTTCACATTGTAATGGGGTTGCACTGTAAAAAATGATAATATCTGATGATATATTTCCATAAGAAACTTAACCCATGGTTCTCGAAAGTCGACTCTTTATAATAGGTCTGTATTTTTGATCGATGAGAATGTTGGTAGAAGATGTTAATTATTGAGGAGGAGAAAGAGTTTAGTGAATTCTATTTCCATTATGTTTATAATATACGATATATCATAATACAAGGTTACCTTGCGTTTCTGCGATGAGTGTTACAACCTGTGAGTTTGTCGTTAATAATCGGAGATCAGACTGGAACAGTGATCGCTGTTGGAAAACTATTGGTAATACTTCATTCATTTATCTCTGTAAGCTATAAAAATGAGCTATAACGGATATCCATAGATATCTAAGGAAATGCACTCAACTCTTTTTTTACACGATATCGAAATAACATGGTCGAAAAAAAATCTTTTTCTTTACAGGGTTTATTCTCCCTTGTACAATAGAATTTTAGAAAATTATCTACCGTCTAAAAAAAGAATTGTGTGTACACATCATCGCATACTAACGCGCATATAAACGCGTAACGATAAACGATCGACAGTGAGTTATTTTCGATAAAAGAATCTCTACCGTGAGGAGTGTCTATATAGAGATATTTCAGACTACGTAAAGATACGGCGCGTGATTTAGTTTTATAAAGACCGCGAGGTGTATAAAAGATCGCTTGATTTTCAAAGGCGCGCAACAACGGTTGAGGAAATTATTCTTTTCCCACCGCTAAAACTGCCTTACCGTTACAAAACTTTCTCCCCTCTGCGTACAATATACAATGTGATGAACGAGGATGGACAGGCTATAAATCTCGAGAGTATGAAGAAGATTATTTAAAGTATCATTTGTCTACGATTGCCGTGAAAACTTTCGCGTCCGTCTACCACATTTATTGCCAATCTTCCCCAGGGTGTTAATAATGGCTTACTCTTGTTACTTGACATTTTTAAGACTTGCTGTATGATACTTGAACTGGTTTGATTCCATGACCTCTCGGACGTAGATTATTTTCCATTGTTAACCGTACAATCATTGTGTACAAGTGCGAATCGAGCGTAAAAGAGTATTGTTGAATAATACGCGTAGGAACTCCAATGCAAATACTGCCCGTCGTCCAACTCGGTAGATATTTTCGAAGGCGGACTCGATCTCGTTGAAAGAAATTTAAACCATGTAATCACTGTATCAATGTATATAAATTAAAAGTTTAAGGATTTGTAAGAAGTGTTACCTTATATTGCTCTATTTCCTTTAGTTTCTCGACAACGCCTGAATTACGGCTAGGAATCATCTATCCTGAAGCCCATCGTTTAACACGAGTTAAAGACCTTTGTGTTGTGCGAGACATTATACGATTGCATTTCTTTTAATCGCAGTATACGCGGAACAAGAAGATCGACGATTGTATCCACATTAAATGCTATTGAATTGTATAATATTTATTTTATTGAAAGAAATATATTCTTCTTCAACAACCTTGTTTTAATTGTGTATTTGCGAATGCTTGAAATTACCACCTTGCTGAACTATGCGTATTACAATACTTACGTAGGCTAGATAATTATGTTGTAAAACATGTATCTATGGCAAAGATATTTATTTTGTCCGACCATATATCATATATTTTATTTTGCACGAGAGGGTGTTTATAAAGGAAAAATTCTGTTGAAACTTTACAGCTACCCTGTATGCAACAACGTCGCAAATTCAAAATCAACCGACATCTCGTGGCCGTGTAGCAAATCAATGCTTTTCCCGAAGCGACATTTCTCCTATGTTGTCGCCGATCTTCAGTGCAAAACAACATATTATATCAATGGTCGGAGGGCGGAGAACAAGTGTCAGTTAATGATCGGTAAAAGTAAACGAAATTTATACTCAATTCGCACAATCGGCCGCTCTGAAAATGGCAAGTTTTCTTTTTATAAATCTATCGTGATGTGACTTTCATCGCTTTGATCTGAGCATTGTTTTAGAAATTCCTCTCCCCCTATAGCTTAGAAAGAAAATATTAGATTAAAGTACATTTACATATATTCATTCTCCATTTAGTATTTTAAACTGGAATGCTTATCCAAAATAGAATTTTTTCGTCCTACAAATTTTGTTTTCTTTACTGTTAAATAATCTCTTGGATTCTCATGATAGAACTTACCGTGTATGCGATGTATATAACGTCATCTAATTGACACGTTATGTATCTTACATGACAAATTTTGACAGAACATCTCAAAACGTATCTTTGTAAATAAAGTTATAATTTTCAATATCATGTTTGTGGTCGATGTATTTAAAAAACCTTGTAACTGGGATAAACTGATAAGATTTTATGAAAGCTGATTTTTAGTGACCTTTATTTAAATGGATATAAATGCATCTTCCACAGATACGTTTTATTCTCATCCAAAATAGGGCTGGCAAAACTAGGTTAGCAAAATGGTATATGAACATTGACGATGACGAAAAACAAAAATTGATAGAGGAGGTACATGCGGTTGTGACAGTGCGGGACGCTAAACATACCAATTTTGTCGAGGCAAGTATAATAATGACAATCATCATATTTCTCTTTCTTAGAGACTTGACTGTTCTCCATTGTGTGAGTAACATATTGCATTTGTTTTTTAGTTTCGTAACTTTAAGATTGTGTATAGGCGATATGCAGGTCTATACTTTTGTATATGTGTGGACGTAAATGACAATAATCTTTGTTATCTCGAAGCTATTCATAATTTTGTTGAAGTTTTGAACGAATATTTCCATAATGTGTGCGAACTGGATTTAGTCTTCAATTTTTATAAGGTAATTGTGGATTTGTAATTGTAATTTTGTAATGATTTATAAGGATATAGGGAAGACAATATGTATGTAATTTTTTTAGGTCTACACCGTTGTCGACGAAATGTTTCTGGCAGGAGAAATTAGAGAAACTAGCCAAACCAAAGTACTGAAGCAACTTCTAATGTTGAACTCATTAGAATAAACGTAAATGATGTAGCTGTGTTGTATTTGTTATATCTACATTGACGGAACATGTAATTTAAAATATTAGATTTAAATTATGATCTGTTTATTTAATTTTTTTTTTACTGCGCAAAAGCAGAAGGTGTAATTATATCATAAATAAATTCCCCATATAAATCTGTAAATAATCATTACTGTAAAAAGGAATTATAGCAATTATATCTTCCATTTTTTATTTTGTACAAAACTTTCTTTAAAAAAATAGGCCATTAATTCCAAACTTAGAATATCTCATAAATCAAGAAATGTGTATCTTGTATACTTTACAAATCACAAGACATTCAAGCATTCTTTCTAACAATAACATGTTTCCTTAAACAATAAAATACATTGCAAAAAAACTAAGAAAGTTACAAATATGTATATTTGTTAAGAAAAATGTACATTCTACGTAAACATATACATATATATACATATATGAAAATACACTGTGTAATAAACGTACAATGCATATTATTATCTAAGTATTAATAATAGACATTGAAATTATGTGTTTAAAACTTATAATACACACTTAAGATTAAGAGAAACAAATAAGTTGCACATTTACAGATAATATTACTTTGCATTCAAAATTGTTACCGTTTTAAAGGAACTAAAGTATTGATGTGAAAGTGCATTATTAATATAGGATTTTTTAATCCATTCAAAGAATCATTACACTTGATTTTTGTACATTTTCTATACATCACCTGATAGCCTGTGAAGGTCTTTTATTCTGAGTACTTCTTTCACTTGTAAAAATGGCATATAAACAAGTTCTATCTGTAACTACATCTTGCAAGTTGTCTTTTTCTACAATAGCAATTCGTTCTTTTTCATCATTCCAGCTTTCAGTGACAATAAGCTCGCTCTTCCAAAATCTGGTGCCACCCACATGATGTCTTGTTACCTTTTCTGTGGGCCATGTTTCAACTTCTTCTTTCAAATTGTTCCTCTTTTTCTTGAAATCATATGGCAATGGCATAAAGTTTAAAATTTCACTAGCCTTTTTACTTTTCTGTTTTTGAGAATATTTATTAGTATTGTCTATACTGCCTAATCTTCCTCTTGTTTGTGGATTAATTACAGTTTTTGATTTTCTACGTGGAATAGCGTCTACTTTCTCATTATTATCTAATGAATGAAAAGTATTTTCTGAAATATATGTATTTTGTCTTCTTAAAGGTACAATTCCCTTTTGCTGAAACTTTTCTTCCTCTAAACCTATTATCTTCGGTATTGTAATATTCTGTATGATTGTTTTATCAATATTGTGTGCCTTTTTTCTCTTTAGCCGAGTTTGTTTACTTCCTTTTCCTTTTTCTTGACGATAATGGTTTTGCTTTTTGTATTTATAGTTCTCATATGCATTTTGTGTATTATAACTTTGAAACAAGTCTTTTACGTGTCTTTTAGGTCCATCAATACTTTTTGTACTTACTATGGTCTGTTTTGCTTCATCATATCCATAGCCATGAATTTTTTTATAATCCCAAGGATTTCTAGCAGCAATTGTAAGCCTGTTTCTAGTCCAGAGAGTATCATTGCTTTTATTATAATTTGTTTCGTGATTAACCGATTTATACTCTTTTCGTACAAGGTTATCAAAATCTGTGAATTTCATATTGTCTATTTTCTTAAATTGATTGCTTTTTGTTATCCAACTCAAGTTTCCTAAATTGTTGAAACCTTTTTTTCTGTAACTTTTTGTTGGAGGTGCGCCTACATTTCTTTTATGCGCAACACTAGTTGCTGTAACAGACTTTGATGGTAAATTCAAGAATTTTTTATAAAACCTAACGAACTTTTGAAGTTTGTGCCCTTTTGAAGGCAATGTTGGTTCAGCCCACTCATTGTTTTTGAGCCTCAGATTCTTGATTCTGTATATTTTATCAGCTGGTCTGATTTTTGCTTTGTCTACTTTTATTTCTGGTGGAAATTTGCTGGTCACATTATGTGGTAACTGCAATGTGTTCTTGTCAAGAGAAAACATTGGCAAACAAACTTCTTTTATCATTAATGCATTTGCGTTTCTTGCTGGAAACGGTACCTCGCCTTTAAGAACATTTAGACATATTCTCGTTGTTATATCTTTATCTGTTGTACTATATTTGTCACTTACAGTTCCTCTACTTGTTGTTAAAGTTTTATCTGTGGTTTCTACTATTGTAGTATACTCTTCTGTTGGGGAATGAAGGGTTGACTGATATAAAAGCGTCACATTTTCGTGATAAAATGTATGTCCAGTTGTTTGTTTCATCGTTGTATACTCCAATGGTTTTTGGTGTTTTATTTCTTCTTCTAGTTCCTCCAAATCTTCCATTCGAAAGTCTTTATCGTTTTCCATGATTTCTCGTACTTTATTTTCAAAATGTTCTTTATCTTCTTGTAGTAATCTTTCACGTTCCAATATACGTGCTTCCCTGTCATTTAATTCCTTTGTCCTATCCTCGAGTTCTTGTTTTAATGTCTCTATATTATTGCTAAGATCGCTCTCTACTGCTCCATGCAAAGTGCTGGAAGCAACATAATCGAATTCTGTTGGTGGGATTAAAACTGGAGCAAAGGTGCTTATCGATACTTCAGATGTTGCAAAATCGTACAAAGATGTTGTGCTGTAAATACTTTCAGAAAGCGGTGTACTCAATGAGATATCCGTGCTGGTTCGCATTTGTTGCATTTTCTGTTTACGTATTTCTGCAATACGTTTTCTTTTTTCTTCTTCCCATCTTTGCTCTTCCTCTCGTAGCTCATCTTCCCTCTGTGCTAGATTTTGCTCGTTATCATCTACTTCGTTAAGCTGTTCTATCAGTTGCTCTTTTATTTCTTCATCCTTTTCTTTCTCATCATTGATTGTACTGCTTTGACTTATTAATTTTTCAGTAGTAAATAACGATATTCCTAGTGTGGTGTTTAATATTTCTAATAAAGATATATTTTCAACTGTTACTGGTGATAATAAAGTATCAAATATTGTTTTAGTTGTGGTAATATCAAAAGATTCTGTTGACAATTCAGGCATAAAAGTTATTTTTTCTGTCGACGTTTCTAATAAAGGAAGAGTTGTAAATACTGCTTCTGATAATACGCTAAGTGGCTCAATTTCAGCAATTGTGGCAGTACTATACAATGTAACATCTGTTACATATGTACTATAAAATACATCTGATTTTGTATCTGTGAAATACGTCGTTTCAATCATTGCAGGTGTCGTAATAAATAATGGCAAACTGAGTTCACCGATTGTTTTATTTTCTTTTTCAAATTCATAAGTTGTAAACATTATGGTACTGTATTTTAGGGATGAATACTTTATCGTGGTAGTCTCTTCATGAAATCCAGTAGAAATATTTAGAGTTTCCCCAGATACCTCAGTGCTAAATACTTCACTTTTCAGTAATTCAGTTGTCGTGGTTATTTTCTCAGGAATTTTAGATTCTGTTGTGGGTTCGGTTTCAGCACTTGAAAGGTTTAATGTTGGTGAAAGAGTCAGTACAGTTTCTGTAAGAAATGTCTTGGTTGTAACTATACTCGATGTAATTTCTGTCAATACAGATGATGTAGTGCTTATCAAGGATGTAGTAGAGGTGGTAGAACTTTTTCCTGATGTTTGATCCTCATAATCATACCATTCACTGACAGCTGTATCATTTTCGTCTTCATAGTCGTCTTCTTCGTAAACCTCTTTATGTTCAGTTGCATATTCTGCATCATAAAAGTATTCAAATGTGGTCACCTCCTCTTGTGTTGTGTAATGTTCTGTTTTAGAAGAAGTTTTCTCGAATTGATAGTCTGTTACTAAAGGGGTGGCAGATTGCGATGTCTTGAATAATATTTCTGTTTTTTCCAAAACTGAAGTAGTTGTTTGAACTGTCTTTGTATACATATACTTTTCAGTAGAAGACATATGACCTTCACTGGACAATTCAGGTGTTGAACGCCACAATTCTGTTTCTGTCAATATTGATTCTGTTATTAATGTTGGTGGTATTGTAATATCCACACTTAAAGATGAACTGAATGTTGCAGCTGTTAACATCGGTGTTACTGTACTACTTTCTGATTCATATTTCGAAAATGTTATTTCACTTGTCGTAGTCAAGGCAAATACATCATCTGTGATCATCAGTGTTGTTTCAATGGATAAAGCACTGACATTTAAGTAAAATGGTGATATTATCTTGTCACTTGCCATTGTCGTTGAAAAGGTGAATATTTCTGGAAGAGATGGTTCAGTTTTGAAGGTCTCAACTGTACTAGTTGAAGATGGGAGACTTTCAAAGCTTTTTGTGAAGTAACTTGTTCTACTTTTTTCAGTAGATGAGAAAGTCAGTTCTGCTTCTGTCACTGTCGTTGGTATTTCTGATGGTATTTCTACTGTTGTTGATTCTGTTGACATTATTATTGAAACTGCTGAAACTGAAGTGCTAAGTTCTAAGCTAGAAGATGATTTCGTTCCCGTGATGAATACCTGAGATGAATCAGTTACATAAGTAGATTTTTCAACTGAGACACTTGTGCTGTTCATATCTTCCGACAGAGAAATAAATGTTGGGGAAGACTTGTAGCTTTCGGTCGATAGAATTGATATTAATGTACTTTTTTCTTCCAATAGAGAAGTTGTAAATGTTTCTCTCTCTGTGATAAATGATGACAATGTACTTGGAATTTCATATGACTCCAGTTTCGTGGATATTGTAATAAATAATTTGGTTTGTTCTTGCATCTTACTTGTTGTCTCTCCATAATCGTAAAATGCAGTAACATCAGCTTTAGTACTTTCCTCTTCTTCATAGTCTGCTTTGTAATCCCCTTTAACTTCCTCATCATAATATTGACTAGCAGCTTCATAAGAACTACTTTCAATTTCTTCTGTCGTTGTCAGAGATTTCTCTGTAGTTCTAAAACTACTTCCTGTAAATGTAACATACGGTATTCCAAGCGTGGTAAGTACTAATGATACTGATGTCGATACTGTTTCCAAAACCATTGTTGACATTTCTTCAGTAGTCAGTGGCATAGTTCCCTGTCTAAACGTTTCAGCAAAAGTGCTCGTGATGAGGCTATACATTTCTGTAGCTGAAGTATCAGTCTCATTTATTTTTCCACTCACAGTACTAGCAAATGTTCTTCCATCCTTTCCAATGTCTATTGAAGATGTATGCATTATTTTTGTTTCTGTGTACATTGGAATCATCTGTACTGTGGTAAATATTGTGGTCAACGATTTTATTTCTGCGAGTGAGGTAATTTGACTCTCTGTAAATTCAAAAAATGATGTAATTTCTTGATCTGTTGTTTCAGTGAAACTAATTGTTACAAAAGTTGATGTTTCCACTTCGCTTATTTCTGTGCTCTCAATAGCAATAGATGTTACATTTTCCCATGTACCCATTGACGACTCCGTCGACATTGTAACTGTTTTTGTTTCTTCAGATGAAAAAGTAGTCTCTGTAGTAACTTGATAAGATGTTCCTGTGGATGATGTCGTCAAACTTTCAGTAGATTCTCTCTCGACAAATGTGGAAAAAGTAGTTGTATTCATTAACAAGGCAGTAAAGGAAGGAGTAATTTCAAAATGTGATGTACTTTCTTCATCTGTTGTTTTAGTCAAACCAGTTGTTATGGAAGTTGATGCTTCTTTGCCTGACGTTTCCTCTTTGCTTTCTTCTATGCTCTCAGTAACAATAGAGGTTGTTACACTTTCCAATATACCTGTTGACAATGCTGTCGACATTGTAATGGTTTTTATTTTTTCAGATGTAAGTTTAGCCTCTGTAGTAAATTGGGAAGATACAAATTCTATTTCTGTGGATGATGTTATCTGACTTTCAGTAAGTTCTGTCTTGACAGGCGTTGAGAAAGTAATTTTAATTGTAGGCAAGACAGTGAAGAAAGAAGTAATTTCCAAGGATGTAGTTTTTTGATCCAACATTATACTAAGAGCAGTTTCACTCACTTCTGTGCTATCAGTACCAATAGATGACATTGCTTCTGTTTCTTCATATTTATATGTGGTTATTGGAGCAAATATTGAGGTCAAGAAACTTGTTTCTGTAGGTGTTGTTATTTGACTTTTTTCAAATTGTATCTCAGTGGATGTTAAGAGATTACTTGTTGTAATAGCAGGCAAAGCAGTAAAGAATGTAGTTTCTTGGTCATATATTTCAGTAAAGTTAGTCCACTGTGTACTTATTTCTAACAATGGCATGATTTTAGATTTAAACGGTTCTGTACTGGTAAAAATTTCCGTTGTTTTGATATGTGCTGTTGTATGCTGAGAAGTAAAGAGTGAAATAGTTGCAGGTTCTGTGATTTTAGAAAATATTGTTTGCTTCTGCATTGATCTCGTTTCCATTGATACATTAATTGTTGTAATTGACATAGTGCTTGATGTAATTGCATCATTATATTCTGTTGAGGAATATAAAGACGTTAAAGGCTTTTCTTCCACTGTGACAAACAAAGTTTCTGTTGTTTCATCCATTGCTGCTTTTGTTTCTATTAATGTGATCATTGATGTTGAATTGTCTTGTTGTTCTCGAGGGGTACTTGTAAATTCTAAAGTAGAAAGTTTCAAATGAAATGGTACAGTGCTTTTCACAAATGCTAAAGTCGAAGTTGTAGTAATACTTTCGTAAAATGTAGTTTTCAGAGTATCATCTTCAATACTGAATTGTGTTAGTAAATCTCCAGTTAAATGCATTCCTGTTGTTACATACGATTTCATCAGTTCTGTAGCATCTACATCATGCTCTGAACTAAACGTTGAAAATGTTATAGATACCTCTGTAGATACGGGTAGTTCACTCTCTGTTGCAATAATATGTAATACTGTTTTTTCAAGGATATCAATATCCTGTCCCACAGTTGACATAGATGTTGTTGAATTCGTTCTTTGTTTCCATATGCTTGTATCTTCTTCATAATCATAGAATTCCATAGTCGTCCCTTGAGCGTAATCTTCATCCTCATACTCATCATAAGGAATATCGTAGTCAGTAGTATATTCATCATCATAAAAGTGCTCTACATCTTCGGAATTCTCATCGATCGTTGTATCTCTTTCAGTTGGTTTTGAAACATGAATATCAACATTTTTACCAAAGGCAGTCTGTGATGTTACATTCAGCATTGGCACCTCCAATTTTGATCTTGAAATGAATAAGCGTTCATTTTGTGTACTCTGCTCATTATTTGAATTTAATAACTGAAGTAATTCCATATAATGTGTAGCTTCCCTATTGTTATAGATATCAACAGGTACGGATGGATCCCGTATTATCTCCGTATTCACCACACCTTCTTGTAGTAGTTTACGCATATTGCCTTTTCTGTTCTGGATACCAATTGTACTCACTGCAGATTGTTTATTAGCTTTACTACAATATTGCCAAATATGAGGTTGGCAAGTAAAGCTAAATATACTTTTACAATTGTTCTTCGATAAAAAAGAGAAGAGTTTTTCTGTCCTATCATCAAATGGTGTTTGAAACATTAAATTCTGTAACATGTTGTGCATAGCTTCATCCGTTTTAATGGCATTTGAATCGTAACAAAATTCCATAGTATCCGTAAAATCATTATCGGAGATTCTTTTCGTTGATTTAAAACTTTTCATGAATCGCAGTTTTGATCGCCGTTTTTTGCCTTTCCTCCTGAAATGTGGTCTGCTTCCGAAATATTTGATCATCCGCGAATCTCCGTTCATCGACGAATACTGATCTATTTTCTCTGTGTTCGTCACGAGTCGCGGAGTCGCGTACAAATCTCCTAGGATCGTCGAAGTTAAGGTCCATCGAGTCGAACTTACGTTTATTCGATCACTTAGATCGTAGGTTGCAGCAGAGCAGACTTGTTGTGTCGCTTTATGATGCTCCTGCCATGTTCGGCATAATAAATTCACAAAGCACAATAAAAAAGGATATTCTGCATAGCCGCATAATAAGGACATTCGTGATTTTTCGGTGATCCTCGTCGCGCGGCATGTAAACCTTTGCTGCGAGATATAGCGACTCTGCGAAACTGTCACGGCAGTGACAAGGAAGCCACTCGACGAATCGTGAAATTTGCGATAAATGAAGAACGATTGAATGGTCAAGCAAAAACCACGACTATGTTCATTATTTACGAAATATTTCGTACTTCATACTATTTATTTTCATTTATATTGGTGATATAATACATTACTCTTCCAGCAACATCTTAAATAAGACACCAAGCTTAAAAAAATATGCGTATTTACATAGAAATTGGATAGATAAATATAATAAAAATAAAGTGATTACAAATCTTTCACGCAAATTACAATTCCTAACGAAATGTACACCTCAGTCTAATGCTAAATTTTTTGTGGCGATTAGACCAATATCATTGGGTGGTAATATTTTAAAAAAGACACGTCCTCGTAGTAGGCCCAGGGGTACTGGTCCAAACAACCGGGAATCCAGGGAATTGTTGGTATTGTCTCCTTGTAACCAAACGTGCCCAACAGGAACCTACATGACCAATAATACTTTGTATTAACCAAAACTTAAAGATAAGGCGATAAAAGAATATTGCAGATACCTACCACAATTCCACCATCCACTTTGTCACCGGCTAAGCCAATGACTCGCTTACAAATATATCTATCGGGATTTACAGGGCATTTACAAATAATTACGTCGCCTTTTTTAAAATTTCCATACTTTATAGATATGCATTCTACTAGTAGCATATCACGATCCTTCAAAGTGGGCTCCATAGAATTGCCCACACACTGAAAAATATAAGATGATATCCATATTTGTGATTTGGTATATAAATCTAACATAAAATTCATGCATTATTAGTTACAAATATGCATGCGTAAGATATTGATCCTTAACAAATGTTTGTCCACGACTTTGAATAGTCTATTTTACCATTGCAACGTTTCCCACGTATTTGGAGGTACAATGTACCACGCACATACATTGTACGATAGTACCTAGGATCTTGTAAACGCCTTTATATAATCTCGCACTTAACATTATAATAAGCTAAAAATCGCGAATATTTTAGTCCGTTTCTCTCAACGGTCATGAGGAATTTATAATTTACGTAAATCAAAACTCGAATTTTTGAGGTTAGCGGCGTCTAACGATGATCTGTATGTCAAAATTTACTTAGCAAGATATCCAATAACATTCTGCCAAATTGGCTGGTATATAAGTAACGCCTCATCATTATTGTAATCATTCATATCGTAACACGCGTAATTTGTCATGCAATGCGACCAAAAATACTCGATATAAACACCGCGTCCAAGCGCTGTTCAATGTGTACTGAGATACCACATGTGTACAACATATAGTTATACAACAAATTATTTGAATTTAAAGAGAAATGCTGGGCTACTTTTTGTCGAATTAATGTGGAATTCGTTATCTCCTCACGCCTTTATTACTCAAATATATAAAAAATAAACCTCCGTATTTTAAATTGTATACAGAAAATTATTTTATAAGATATATATGTAAATACTATGAGTGAGCTTGGGTATCTTGGAGAAACTTGAAATTAAAAGTAAAAAAATTCTTCGATTATTTTTTAACAAATTTTACAATAAGCGATTTTATGTACAGCAGAGATATGCTTCTCAGCATTGCAAATATTGTGGGGAATAAAAATAAAGTTCAACGGTACACTTATAATAATTATAGTGGTATTACAGAAACAAGGGTAACATATGTAGAATTAATATGAAATAGCGATTCTGACACAGACAAGCATCAAAAAATATACGATTGGAGGTGAAAATCTTAGGAGAATTAAAATACCTATAGATAAGTGCTAGAATCAAAGCCTGAGATTAGATCTGCCAGTGATATTGAAATCCTTATGGAAACTTGCAACTCTTTACGTATATTCACAAAGATGCCCACAACCAGTAGGGCATTGTCTATTAGATTTGAACCATTCATTCATGTGAAACACATGACCGCCATGAGTACAACCTTGACACCACACGTAGATTCCACGTACAACCTATATACGAAAAAATTAAATCAGTATAAGTTCTACGTAAATGTTCCTATTTTGAGATGAATCGTTGAACAATGTATAAGACTAAGTATTACCTGGTGACAGACCGAGCATAACGCATGATCAGATGTATGACATCTATCGCATAACCATGCAGCTCTCTGCAGCGGTTTTGTACATGCGGAGCAACATGCATGTATAGCAGTCGATTGTTGATTAAGTTGCGAAACAGATGGAATCCATACCAATTGTATTATCTGTAAGCAGATATCATACACTGCAAAGGTATAGCATAACCATTACACAGAACAAAAATTAATTTGCTACTGACTTGAGTAGCAACGTCCCAAAGCTTGAACCTCCCTAACATATCCAAGTATTCCAGTATCCAGTGTTCCTGGACAGCTGTTTCAATATTCAAACCCTTTCTCTTTTCTCCGAGTGCAATGAGAATAGACGCAGATGTTTGAATATCCCTCAGGCCCGCATGATGCCTCAATGCTTCTTCGATTAAGTTTGTAGGATCCCAAAATAATGGTTTTGGTATGGTAGATACAATTAATTGGCACGGTTGATTTTCGATCATCAACGAAGCACAATCTTCGTTGATATCTGGAGGATGATTAGGAAATTGTTCAGGTGGAGGTGATCTGTCTTTTATTTCATGTCTTAGTGGGAAAGCTTCTTTTGACAAAGTCCAATCGTCATCGTCATTATTGATCATATTGTGAATATAACCACCACTGTATTCCATAGACACTGGTTCAAGTTCACTTTCACCAAATACGAAATCACCCTTAGGTAATCCTTTGTGTCCGGTAAAAGGTCTCCTGTAACTGTATTATATTTTACTGCAAACAATTGTTAAATAGAGAATTGATAAAGTGTTTTTATCGTTACCTAGGTAATATAGGTCCTATAAAGTTTTGATTCTCTGGAGTTTCATCTGTTTCTGTTTCATCATCGCCTCCACTAGTAGCACCAGTATGTCCTTCTCCTTGTAAAGACTTTACATCATTTTCATGTCCTAAAAAAATTAATTTTGTATCAGTTTTTAGGTGTACGTTAGTTATCACTCATTATTTACCTGCATTTGATTGGTCCAAACCTTGTCCTATTGTAATTTGTCCCAAGTTCAATGTATTTACAATATCTTCCTTTGAAGCTGTTGGAGGTGTTTTCAGTATAGATCCAAGAGGATTTGCATATAATGTTTTTATAATACTCCATACTGTACTAATCTAAGTAAGTAAATTGCTAAATTATTATTATTGTGTATTATATGTACATTGTCCTGAATATACAAAAGAATCAATGTAAGAAATATATATGGAGTAAAGCTTACGTCACTCCTTCCAGCATTACTTGCAACTACAGCGTTATGATCACAAATATCATTTAACCTTCCAGACAATAAATAGCCTTCCGCACATGCCCTAAACCACATAGGTGCACCAGGTACATTTACTGCAAATCTGTGCATAACACTAGATGCTATACAAAAAGTATCGTTTGTCGCTTGCGCTTTCCTACAAAAAAAGAACTGCATCGACCACACCAAATTACACGGGCAACATGACCAGTGAATCATATCGTTGAACATAAACATTCTTAATGTACTTCTAGGACATATTTATTAACCTCATTATATTAGTTAATTGTTTCACCGCAGTTGTAACATGAACATTTACTTTACATGCGTATGCAATATCGCCTTTTGGATTCAGCGCAATTCCCTGTGGATTTGCTTTACTAGCTGGCCTTGTAGCATCTTTGAATACATGATGATATAAAGTACAATCCTGAAACAATAGTTATGTAAGTCCATGACACAAAACACCATCTTTATACTACTAAGATTATATTAAATGTATTACCCTGCTGGTTGACAGGAACGAGTGTGGATTACCTCTCCACGCTACTCCAGTAGGAACATCCTTGTGCTCGTTAAAACTAGCAAATGGAATATAAGGTCGCCGTATATCCCATACATTTATACTACAATCCACAACAAGAGCGCAACTGGATATATGATATTTCCTTTGTGGTCTCCACTTAATACGCCCGACTGATGCTATTGTGTGAATTGTATAATCACAACTTGGTTTACCTGATAAGTCCCACACCTGTCACCATAGCAGACTTTATGAAAAAATCAACATAATTGTTAAAGTCATAATAAAAATTATTTAACAGAAATAGTATAGCAAGCATCCTTTTATAAGCACGCCGAAAAAAAGGTCTGTTAAATTTCCTTTTAATATTGGGCGATCGTTGCTTTAAAAGGTACCTTAATAGTCTTATCCCTGGATGCGGTTGCTAACCAAGTGGCTTCAGGATGCCAATCACATGCAAATATAGGACCGCTATGCGCAGTGAAATGTTGAAAATATCGATCTGGCTTGCGCAAGTCCCACTGTTGTACATGTCCATTTTCAGAAACAGCGGCAAACATATGTGGGGAATGTGGACAAAATTGTACGTCACGTACAGATTCTGTGTTGCTAAAAATTTGTTTGTTTTAAAATACGCATGTTATGGAAATCAAGTTGCACCAGAGGTATATTCACAAATTAAATAGTTTATGAAAAATGTTAACACAAAGGATTTTTTCACTATGTATGTAGGTGATATAATAATCTATATATAGTGATATAAATGGAATATTTCTTGTGCTTAAAATACACGCATAATTGATAATGAGGAATCAAACCAAGTCGCTTTTAATTTATATAAAATTTGTTACCTATAAAATGTCTTAGTAGCTTCCTTTATTCTTAAATCAAAACATTTCATAGTACCATCTTGAGATCCCGAGATTAACCACATTGGCTCTGTCATATGAAAACTAACTTTATTAACAGTTCTCTTGTGATCGATAAACACATGTTCTTGCTTTGACCTCGAGGATTTATTCAAGTTCCACACAACCACTGCACCGTTCGTAGCAGCGGTCGCCAAAATGTGGTCTGAAAAGTTTGTTACACCAGCATTAGTTTTAGATGCGCAGTATATACTAGACCTTGGAAATAAGAAAACTCACCATCATTGAGATTCCAAGCAACGTCATTGCAGGAAAAGTTTAAATTCAGGTTCTTTCCAACGCGAAGATTACAAGACTCTTCAAATCTATCCTCCAACAGGGTAAATATTTTAAATACTGCAACGACAAATGCAATCGCGTAAACTTTTCAGATATAATTACAAATCCTTTTCTCAATTCTGTTATCAAAAGAAATGAATTGATCAACCCACCATTTCGACCTGCAATTACGACTTGCGTGTTATCCTTGTTAAGGGCCAATGCATTAGCTGGCCCTTCTTGGGTAATGCATACGGTTTTAGAAGTCATGATCAGCTGGTATCAACCACAGGATACTCACAGATCACGACCCGTCACGTATGCCTTATATGCATTTGACATTGCCATCGTTACATTACATCGTGTCCGTGGATGACAGAACATGACATTTTACCGTACAAACACCGATCGACGCATTTCATTCATAACAGACCTCTATACGCTCATACCACCAACGCGCAACACTGCTTACAGTTTGTATGCGATTGTTTGTTGTGTGGTTTTCGACGTCGTTCATCAAGGTCGCTTAATATTGGGCTAGGACCTATTATTTCAATACCACCACACGATACGCCGGCTATCGGCACGTTTTTGCAACTGATTGAGCGGTGTTGTACATATATGCATTTATATAAATCGAAGTCTAAACTCGTTAACTATAAAACAAGCTACATTGAATAACTATGTCGACTTTTACGAAATGCATTTAAAATCTTTTAAAACACTGGTATCTTGTTGTTCTTAAACTTTATTTATATTTATGTACAGGTGGAATAATAAAACAAGATTCAAGTCGACATAACGGCGCATGGCGATGCATATACTGTTACCAGTGTTAAGGTGTGTTTCGAAATATCATACATGTGACACGTACATCGCGTGAAAGGTTCTTCAGAAAATTTTTTCCCGCGTAAACTGGTGCGACCCCTTTTTTTTGTGCATCCACTTGATTTTTGATGTTTCTACAATTTTCGACAGCAAGCAACAAAGTAGAGAAACGCTGTAATACACTGCCGTAGTTGATTTTTATTCGTGTACGATCAGCACTCAGGCACATGTGCGCGATGAGCGCATTAATCGTTGCTAACGGCGAGCTTTTTTGCGACCGATATCATGGATATGTAACGCATTCTCAACGTTAAAATTTAACGCCGAGTTCTCCACCAATCGTTGCAATTATCCTATATCGCTTTTTACATAGTCCTACATTCATATTATCTTTGACGGTGCGTACGCAGAATTTCTACGTTGACAACATAAGAGGTCATTGTTCGTTCTGCGTTCGCAAAACAAAAATGTAAATAAAGAATAAAGTTGAGCGTTTTAATTCAAGATCGTACGTGAATACTTTTGATCGATCAATTAACAGTGTTAAAAGGTTTACAGGAAGAATTGGAATTATTACGATACGGTCGTAAGATCGATATAAACATAACGTAACCGAATTCCGTGATTAATTGTGAATAATAAAACAGATTGTTTACGAGACAAAATGTCAGGCTTGTACGAACAGATCAAATTGCTGTACGAACAATCTTTATATTCGAATGTCATTGCGCTCGTACGTAAAATGAGGAATAACCTTCACGACTTGAAATATGGATTTCTTGGATTTTCGTATTATCGCTTTTCCAGGCAAATTTGGTACTATCCCTGAACGAGCATAATCCAGATCTACTGCCTATACACGGAAAGTTTCACATCTACGTTTATTATGCGGACGCTCATTTTCATTTAGGGAAGTATAAGAGGGCAGAATCGCTCTATAAGAAGTCACTGCAATTCCGTAAATGCCTTTTAAAATCGAAGAGTGCTGGCAAACCCCTAGAAGGTCAGAAGGACCTGCCGACCGATGTCGATATAAAATTTCAGATTCACCTATGTCTAATAAAATTGAAAAACTCTCAAGAGGCGCTTCAAGTGCTGCAGAGTATTCCTGGAAAGCAAAGAACTTCTAAGGTGCTCTACGTTGGATTCTATAAGATAAAGCGCATGGTGTAATCTTTGATAATACATGTACATCTTCGTCATTATTTATAGGTAAATATGGCTCTGGCAAAAATGTTCCAAGAACAAGGAATGGAACGTTCTGCCATTACGACTTATAAGGAAGTCTTACGGGAATGTCCTTTAGCACTCGAAGCTGCGGAAGGTTTATTATCCTTAGGAGTGAAAGGGGTTGAAGTGAACTCGTTGATAGTTGCGTGTGCATCAAATTTGTCCAATTTAGACTGGCTCAATACATGGATCAAGGCACATGCACATATTCATAGTAGAGAATATACGCATGCTATTGCCACATTAAGGTCTTTAGATAACGTTAGTTTATTAAGAGATAATTTCAATTTATTAACCACCATGGGTGAATGTTATTATTATGCGGGAGATGATAAAAATGCTTTATCATGCCTAAAGAGAGCTAGAATCATAGAATTTGATATAATGAAGGGGTAAGTATTAAATATTGTATTTTTATTCAGACAAAATGTAAACTGAGATTTTTTGTGCTAATTGAAGCTCTGGAATGACTATAGAATAAAAGCAACCATTTTGGACTTATTACAGCTGTATTACCTTTATGTTGAGAATAACAAAATAATTATACTTACAGAGTTGACGTGTATGCAGCAGTTTTGTATAAAACTCATCATATTAAAGAACTAGAAAGACTGATTCCCATAATAACAACCAGCAACGAATGTACAGGGGAAATGTACGTTGCAATGGCTTATTCGTTGTATGCAGCAAGAAAATTTGGCAGGGCAAACACATTGACGGCGCAGGCGCTAAATCTAAATCCCAATGATATAGAAGCAACTATTTTACGTGGTAATATACTGATTGAGCAGAAAAAATACCAGGATGCTTTATTTTTCTTCAGACATGCAGTTCAATTAAAACCATATCGCTACGAGCCACATAAAGGTCTAGTCGATTGTCTCGTTGGCATGCATAGATTGCGAGAAGCATTAAATATTGCCAGTGGATCTTGCAAACAACTTGGTCATACTGCAAGAGTATTAACGGTATGTTTTTTTTCTGCAAGTCGTTTATTTTGTGCACACATTCCAATAATATTAGACAATAAAAATATATCATCTTTGTAGTTGTATGCTTCTGTCCTAATGAAAGATCCTGTATCGGTTGGGAAAGCTAAGAATTTATTAGAGAAGGCCTTATCTCAGGATGAGGTGTATTTACCTGCGGTTTATTTATTGGCGGAAATATATGAACAGGAAATGAATTTGGAAGCTGCGATTGAGTTACTCGAGAGGCAAGTAGAGATTCAATCTACATGTAAATTGCATCAAATGTTAGGTGATCTTTGGGCTAGAGTTCACAACGAAGAGAAAGCTTTAAACCATTACACAATAGCTCTAAAGTAAGTATGTAAACATAATTTATTTGGATATTATAACAAAAATTTCATTCTGAATCGTTAAAACTAATTTGTTTTATAGTCTGGACCCAAATAACAGGAGAGCCTTGGAAGGAATGCACCGTCTTGACAATTCTTCCAGCAAATTAGATTCAGCGTATTATATGACTGTAGGGGAAGAACAGGCTGATACTACCTACGACGTAGGTGACGGTTTGCCTGACACGGATAATGAAGAAGCACACGATGAGAGTGAAACGGAAGCTGTTTGGTCCGACATGGATTTAGAAGCCAATAGCCAATAATTATATTTAAAGTAGGAATCTTGTCTGCGTATATTCTTTAAATATTTTAATTATATGTAATCATGTAAAACTCATAATCATATAAATCGTGTAAAACTCAAATCTCACAATCATGTAAAAATTCAAATCTTTTGCGTTTTATTTGAAAATTCTATGAAATGTATGACGATATTTTTCCGACTATATAAATCGTTGATATACTCGAGTAATATAGAATATTTCAATTAAACTAATCTAAATACATCAGCTATACAGAAAATAGTATTAGACAATGTGTTTGTGTACATAAACATTAAACTTTTTTATTTGTGTATTATGGATATACTTTATCTATAACATTAAAATATTATTATTTACAAATAATGTTTTATTGGAAGATATTAATTTGTACAGTAAGTTATATATGGTGTTTATCACAAATTTCTATTGGACCGTTATGCCAATTGCAGTTCTTGTAATACTGACAAGTTACGCATCAACTCAATTTTTAAGCAGAACAGGTGCCAACATGATTTCAATGTCTGTTATTCAGTTACCTTCTACATTGTTCATCAGCTAGACTGTTCGTAGCAGAACCAACTTCTTGGTAGGTAGAAATCCCAGCGATTATTGAAATACAAAGGGCAGTTTATCCTGGCATAATATTCTATGGAGTATAAACTTATCATGATCCCAGTCCCGGTGCACAACGACAGCCATACAAGTACATTGCTGTTAACTTTCTTGGTGACAAACACCATTGACAGGCCTATGACGCCAAACATGAATAACATGACCGGATAAAAGAATCGGAACGTAAGTGCAAGTATGTACTCGTGAAATATCGCAGATAAACAAAATACGAAACACGTCGATAACACTTTGTTGCGCGACGTCACGACTTCGTACACATCCTTATAAACGTACGTGTAAAGCCAATTGTGTACCACGATGTTCCAAGTTCTGTAATATCCACCATACGTCGTTGAGTTCCACCAATCCTAGATATAAATATTTAGTTATAATTATCATATCATAAATTATATTATCATCAATATTCACACATACTTTATAAAATTGTCTGTCGGCAAACCGCAGCAACTCCGCGGAAGCGTTCATCCAACAGTGCAATAGACAATAAAATCCGCAACAAAAGAAGAAAAAGCCCGGTATCATTGTGCTGAATATGTTGAAGATGACGGGCGTCGTTGTTTTATCCCGCATTCCGTATTGTCGATGTACTGGCAGTATGAATTGTTCGTATATATACGCAACGCAGAACGTGATTAGCACGACCTCTCCGTAATTACTTGCGACGAATTTCCAACGGATTTTTCTTGTCCTTAAAGAATAGTGTATTTTTATTATGCGAGAAAATCGTGATACAAAGTATTAATTACTTTTTTGGTACTTTACCTGGGGTAGCTGTCTTGATAAATTAATGTTGGGGCAAACATGAAGTAAAGAAATTTTGAGAACTCCGGTACTTGTGGGTTTTGAGTTTCCGTGTGAGGCTTATACGACACAAATCTTCCTGCTATGCTTCTTACGAAGGCATACGTCTTCATTAGTAAACGTACCTGAAGAGTAAAAATGTCGATATATTTTCCCATTTATTAATGCATCTATATTATGCAGCTACCCTTAATTTAGCGTATATTAGGAAAATCTTTAGTAAGGAATATTATTAAAAAGAATATTAAATAAATAATTAATTATCGCTCATCTTAGGAATACGCACTTGTTCCATGAGTACAATTACACTGGAAGCTATTGGAAGATCTTCTTCCACAATCGCTTTTGCGGGAAGGATTACAAAGGCAAATAGGTAAGTAACAAAGACCACTAGCCATCCCATATCCCAACACCTCAATGTCAGCGCTGTGAAATAAATCGTCTCACTTAAACAAGTCGTCGAATTCTGAAGTCCGAAGATATTATTAGTTTTGAAAGTATCTCAATAAGAAACGATACGATTCGCTTCTCAAACTAGCGACTATTAACATTAGAGGGAAACAATTTTCTACTCACACTTTGGAAGAAATTGTATTCTCTGAGTGGCCCACACCGAAAAAACTACGTACATCGCAAACGTACTGCACTTCATTAAAGACCAAATGTAAAAGGTAGTCGACAATTTGCCAAACGCCTTTATTATGGTGGCGGTACCTATGTTTATTCTAAAAGAATACAAGCAGATTGCAAATATCTATCGAAAGAGAAAAGATAAAGACGAAGTAAATATATGATTTGTATAAATGTATGAACTGTATTAATGTTACAACATATTTTTAAACCGAGTGCCTCGGATGTTTGGAGTGGAGTCAATAATTGGCAACGATTAGGGTTTTGTAAATGTTTAAAACACGTTGTGTGGCAATGAAACTCGAATAAACTTTCCTAACATTTGGCATCAGAACGACGAAACAATTTATCAGTTTAAATGTACTCACGTGCCGCTGTTGATCAGATCGTGAACAGCGCTGTTCATAATTAGTACTATGAAAATCATCATGAAAAAGTTGTAAATGGTACGAATGTGCTTCACTTCGAAAAGGTCCGTCAATGGCGAATTACGCTCGACAAACTCCTTGTCAGGAAGACTTCCTTCTGGCATTTTTCTGCGAATAATTTAATTCAATAAAATATTCGCGTCCGTAACTTTCGAACCGATTATTACCCTCGTCTGATGGAAAGAAATGTAATTATTGTAAAAGGCACCAAGATTTCTTAAATATTTTTGGCTACAGATTTTCGTACATCGTGTAGAAACACTATTATAATCGGCTTGGAAATCATACTACTAATTTTTTAAATATTCAATTATCGTTACATTTATCGTTATCTATCACGACGTAAAATTATTGTGACAATATTTATATGTGATGTTAATGCGTCTTTGAAACGACGCGTTTTCGTGGAATTAATCGAGATGTAGACGTGTATCTAATCAGGAGCTTACTTTTTATCGGTAAACTCGCCAGAGTTATTGAACGACTCCGTTTTCGGCATTTTTCCTACGTCCAGCCTCTGGAGAAGTTCCGATACCATGCTGTCGATGCGTTCATTCATATTCTCCATAATATCCTTCCGCATGTCCTAAGCATAAATAGTACTTCATCGTATCGCACATCGTGTCTTATTATTAATATTCCTTTGCGTAAAGTATGTTGTAATGATATCAGTTGGAAAATACGAGGGAGAAAAGTAATACGAAGAGGTAAAATAGTTTTGAAGATTTGTATCATTCTCCTAGACACTTTTCCGAATTAATCGATCTGAATATGTTTCAAATTCTGATAAAAACGTTTGGCAAAAAAACATTGGCGAAAAAAAGGAGTTTAAATACTAATTAAGTACAGTCGCACTTGACAGAAATTGATAATCGGCTTAATGGATCACGCTATCGATCGCTATTGTCTTTCGTGTTTGTATATACCGTTTCAAGTGCACATGAGACAATGTCACGATTTATTTCCTATCAATCTTATCATCGCGTTTGTTGTCAGGCTATTGAGCTGACAGCGCGACGAGATAAAACAATTCAATTTACGATTACCAAAAATTCTCACCTTTTTGTGAGAAACAAAATAATTGTATGCGCAATTGGTACCTGTATTTGCTCCTGCAATCCATCGACGATACTTTTCCTCAGAGTACTTTCTGGGAGTACTCCGTTTGTTATTGCTGCAAGAAACGAGAATAATTGTTTTATCAATCCTAATAAACTCATAATTATCGAAAATGGCCAGTGGATGATAAGGCGTTTACTTCCTTTGTAGCCTTTTATTATTTTTAATCATCGTTTTATCTAGGAACGTGGCGTGTAATGTGCTGTATTTTAATATATCACGCGGCAGTGAGATTATCGATAGCTTTTAAGCGCCTAAAAATAGTCTTGAACTTACTATGTGCCTTTCTATCTGTACTCTATACTTTATCTGTAACTTCTATTTCTTTTTTTTTTGATGGATTAAATGATAGATCCACGATTGATTTTATTAATTTTCAAGCGTCACTGTCACTGTGTGAAATAAAGGTACGACGTGTGCATGATATTGTCGGGCGAGTGTCATTCTGCAAGATTTGCCTCTGTAACGAGCAATTCCACGTCACGTGTCAATATAAATCGTTCAAGCAAACCTCCTTCAATTTGCTATACAGTCGTTTATTTTTTTATGGCCATTAGCGCAACATAGTTGACGTAACATGTTCAGTTAATACTATACAGTTGCTATTTTTTTTCCGAAATACTCAGGTATACAACGTATATTGTCGAGAAAGGAAAGGAACGCATGTACAAGAGAATAACATTTACGACCATTTTATACACTTGCATAAAGCAAAACAGTTATGAAAAATCTGAGATAACGCTTCGTCATGATTTCGAGCAATTTCGATGAGAGATTGTAGATTAATCATTTTGGCCGCTTGGATACAGTTAGATAAATAGTCGTTGGAGTTAAAATTATTCACGTCATTTGATGCTTACATCCGAAAGCAGTAAAAGTGATGTGGGGTCGTAGATCAGGAATTGGAGCAAACAGATAAAGTAAATCCTCGAGAGGTCTTCCGTTTTTATTACACAATCTGACTTATCAGAAGCAACACGATTTTTTCAGACCTTCTTAATACCAACGGTTGTTGTAATATAAATATGCCGATATACTGGCGCCTCTTTGTTTCTAATCACATACATAATATATCATATGTAATGTTACCGCACGTTTCTTCGCTCGCTTGGAACGCGCACACTAGTAACTTTTCTATAAAATAATAAAAAATTGTCTTGCAAAATTCTAGTTTATGTAGGGTAGTACAAGTGTATAACTCGTAATTCGATAGTGAATAGAGTAAATATGTATAATAAAAAAACCATCAATCGCGGACAAGTCTTTTGGATTTTGGGAAAATTAATTCGTTAGGTGTCATTACTCCTAACCACTTCTTGCTCGAGATAATATATATCTTCAAAAAACTGGTTCTTACAAGTAGAAGTTAATTGCTGCTTGCAGGACCAGTTTTTTCAAGGTATAAAATTAATTGGTCTCTCTGCAATTACATATAATATGAAACAAATTCAAAACATACGTGAGACAAGTTCAACACCTGTCTATACTTAACTCACCATACTAAGGCAGATTTCAAATAATATTTACAAACACAGAAATAAACGGTAACAGCGATCTCCGGCGGAATTTAATAAATTTTGCTGAAGTGCATGGGAACTTGTTGAATGATCAAAACCGATTTTTTCGAACATAATCTTCTACACGAAAAATTGTACAATATAATCTGGAGATTGTTTTTCAGAAGCTATCGAGCCCCTTTGCGGACTATGCCCCAGTATCATTCTTACTTCCTTCTAACCGATTCAAAGTCAGTTGTAGTAAGATATCGTCTCCCCTTTGAAGAGTTAGCGCTATATCACCGATAACATGTATCATTTGCACAGAATGATTATAAAATGGCAGTACAATTTTTACAGAAGTTCACAAAGTCTGCTGCAATTATAAAAAATCTCCGTCGTAGTATTTTCAACGCAACAAGAAATCAGTCCGTAAATCTAGTCAAAGAAAAAAGTTATTGATCATCTCACTGCGTCCGCAACTCATAATCCACTCTACACTTTATTCTTTATAGGCAGATTATTGTGGCGCAAATGGTACTTAAGCCATTGAGGTCCAAAATATTTAATCCGTTTCTCCTCATCGAACTCACACTTGATTCTATTTACGCTCCAAAGTAGATAACGAATCAAATGAAAAGGATTTCTTAAAGGTATATTCTCGCTATTCAGAAGGACGGAATTTATGGAAAATTGATTTCGATCTTGGCAGAATATCAATAGCAAGAAACACGATAGACTCCAGACTCGAAGTAGGACCGCGAGAGATCACTATCCACTCTGTATATTTTTCACTAGATTATTTCGATGCTAACCGTCTTCGTTTTTCGCAACATCGATTTCATCCCGCCCTCCCTTTTCGCTATTATCGCACATGCTTGTCCTCTCCGTTGCTGAGCACACAAGTCCTTACGGAACTGTCACGGTTCTATTGAATAAACACTCGAGCTCTCACGTGAAAATTCAAAATCCACCCTTCACTTCTAGATAATTTTTCACGTGATATATACACTATACTTCCATTGGTCCGATATGTATATCAAAAGATTAAGTTTCTAAGACCAAATGACTTCAGTAGTTGATTTTAAAAATCAAGCGAGTAGAGAAACAAATCTATAAGGTGTATTGGATAGAACTTTAAATATTCACGTGGATGGTCTGAATTCGAAAATCCTTTGATCGCTTTTAAATAATGATCCGCGCGATATTTACACCGTAATATTATTCGCGAGTAATGCACGTTAAAATGAATAACTTCCAGGCATAACGGCCTGTGTCGAAAAATCGGACAACGCAAGAAACGAAAGTGTATCGTTCCACAGTCAGCACATTTTTCTCAAGATTAAGCAAGTGCAAAATAGACGGACAATAGCGTGTCACTCACCAGCCGGCATCGCACTGATCCAGCGGGTGGTCGTACTGGCAATGATATGCGTTCGCTCGTACGCACGAGACTATTCATATCGGCCGATTGATATACCTCATCGTCCACTCACTCCCGCCCAGCATCGTGAAAATTCTCTACGAAGAAGCATGAGTATACAATGCGTGGAACATGAACGTAGAAAAGCGAGAGTGCATGTATCATACATGGCTGTGGATTGTATGATCAAGGACCCTAACTTGGTCTCTACTAATTTTAGATCTTTATTTTTGTTTACAAATTTATTTTTATTTATTATTTATTCATTATTTATTTCTATTTAACTAATTTTTTATTTTTATATACGGTTGATTTCGAATCATCGAAAATACGATGTAAATGGTACGATCAAATGGAAGATTATCCAAGTGATCGAAAGTATCGGTCGGATCTTCCGCGTGGAAGTCGATCCACTATATCGGTTAATTTTTTTTTTTCACGAACCGATAACCGCTCTTGAGACTAGTACAACGACCCAGGATACAAGGTCATAGGTTTTATTAAATACAGAAATTGTTATTCATAAAGTGTGCCCTGGCTAATATCGTCGACCGATGACAACCGAAGATATACAATGATGAATTACTATAGCGTGTGCATCGATAATTTCTGGTGTTATGAGAGTTTTCTCCCACTAATATTCCTCTAACGCTTGTAGATTTTGAGGGATTCAAGGTAGAAAGAAAAACTGGTCCATCCTGCGTGTGATAGGGATACAAAAAATTAAAGATAAAAATAAATAAATGTATGTACATAAAGATACTCATAGACGTATTTAGACATTTTTATATGATTATATACGTTATCTCGTTTTGGTCCGATATCCACGTTACCGCACTTAAGCTTCCGCTTCAACTTTGTACCCAGCGGAGCCGCGAGTGCAAATGTACTCAGCAGTATCGTGAGGACACGCGTTCTTCCATCTGGTCTAGTTCGTCTTTTCTAAGTAACACCGGTGGCTTATACGGTTGTTTGACCGACCAACTACCATTTAACTGCGGTTGTGACAGACCATTTACTCTGGCACTTCATGGAGAATCGTCACGAATTATCGTTAGCATTATCGTCGCCGGTAGTATTCCAAGGATCGTGAATGGGGCGCAATCCTGCATAAAACTTTTCTGTCATATTAATCAGAATGATTCAATTATGTTTGCGGAAATACAGAATTCTGTCCTGTTATACTGCAAGACGTTTGACCATTGATCACTTCGATTATTGAACAAATAAAGTTTCTGTTTGAGAGAACTATTGTTGCTATTATTATCAAACCCACTAAGAGTCCAAAAATGTATTTTCCCAGACGTTGGTCCACGTCACGATATTGATATGAGTCATAGTTTTTTTGATCATTATCCTTAGCTAAACGTATGGAAATGTGTTCCATAGTCTAGAAATAAGTGATTGCTGAAGTGCATAATTGTACTCGTAATTTTAGATATTAACTTCTGAAAAGAGCAGCGGATTACGAGAGAGATTTTTCCAATGGTATTCGCCAATTATGGTGAAATTAAGCTGGATAACGTGCATATATTTGCAACAAGTATAATCGTAATTATAGCTGTGGATATCCTGTTGGTTGTGACAAATCTATGAGGAGTTTTCGAAAAAGTGGTGTATTTCTTTGTAATCGAGTAATGAAGTGATTCATCCGACTTGCAATTATGCGGCAATTATTGCATACTTAACATTTTTCCTCCGCGATTGAAATTCCAATACGAATCCTTCTTTCTATCGTAACAATTAGAACAATTACGTGAAATGGTGCAATTATAGATATGCTTTTATATTTTACGAAAATAAATGAGAGCGTGTCAAAGTCTTATCTGCTTTATGTCGATCATTACTTTTTGGGGGCATTGGATTAAATCGAGACGTATTCAGTCGTGCTCCATAACTGGGAAATTCAGATATAATATGGTACATATATTCGTATGACATTATTTAGTTATTATTTATTATTATTATTATACTATTCTGATTTACTTCCTGAAGTATTGAGATGGATTTATAACTCGTATACTATTTTACCGATGGAGCTGAGTCTTTCAAATGAATCGCAGTTATCCTCAAGACTGATATCTCAGACTGTATCCGCACAGGTAACCAATTTTGCGACCATGTTACCAACAAAATGACTTACCCGCTATACAAACTATGACAGAAACAATAGCAGAATCGGTAAAGAAGTGATATTTCTTGCAAAACAAATTTAAATCAACGAGCTAAAATAATTGCACGTCTTGAAATGCGCTTTTCTTTTCAAAAGAAGACACTTGGAGACAAACATTAACAAATACTCTATAAAAATAGATGTTTAATCAAGCTTTATTGTTAGTCTAGTAGGCGTACTTAGTCCGCATGAAATCAACGAAAATTGCGTAAAAACAAAATTTCGGTTTTTTTGAGTTTAACAAAAACTCCATATAAAAGGTCCATCTAAAGGCTGGAATACAATCTGCGCAGAAAATCCATAGTATTCGGCAATAATCGACAGGAGCAGTTCCTCGAACTCCGTTTAATCCTCCTCGCGAATCCTACAACCGGAAAAGGATTTCCCCCAAAATACCTCGCGTTTTTCCACGAAGGTATCCGCGTGACGAAGTCAAAAGTCATCCCATCCGTCGTCCTTGCATCGATTCCACCCGATACCATTCTCCCCCCTTCCCCCACTCCTCCCAGATTTCCACAATTCTTCTTCAACGATCCTCGATATCCTGTGCAACGTATGGACAAAAGCACAAAAGATCCTCAACGCGCAATCCTTTATTAATTTCGAAAACCTTACGTCTCGTCCTTTCGAAGCAGGACTTTATCAGACATGGATACAAGGGATATACAAAGGATATACGATATCTACCCAGATTTCCTTCGATCGGAAAAGCCCGGAGATGACGAGTCCATCTCGGTTCTCCATCGATCGACCTTGGGCGTAATCTTGCGTTAAACGCCAGCTAACGGAGCCCTACGTGAGTCAGGATCGGTCCCCGTCTTCGCTTTCGACTTTTGCCTTGCTCTCTACCGGCCGTGTGAAAGTAATACGCGAGTAGGAACGCGGCGGGGATCGTGAATCGGCTCTGATACCTCGGTAGAACGTACTCCACCAGTCGGTCGCTCACCGCTCACCTTAACGGCTTTCACCTGGTCAACCACGAAGATTCTTAGGCGGACGTTACCTTCCACCTTCGATTCCCTCGCCTCCGAGGCGTTTCGTTGTATCGCGAAATATATCGTTAAAAATATAATATAACCGATAATCGGGGCTCTCGCGAGGGATGATATGATAGTGAACAGTGCGGCGGGTCGTTCAGCAGAGGCAAGAGAGAAAGTATCTTGCGAGACGGTGTAAAACTCGACGAGGATCCGGGAAGCGGATCGAAGGTGTTCGATCTCTCTGCCGCGCACCGCCCTGGGACTATGACTGGCTGGGAAGTGCCGAATTTCTAGCATCTGGAAACGAGCAGGTAAGGGAAATTCGCGCCTTTTGCGGGATTCTGGAAATTACGTCGGATCGAGGAGGTGTTACTGTGCACGTGTTGGAACGCGCGCTCGTTCCTTTCTCTTTTGACAGGTAAATAGAGCGGTTGTGATAATTTCACGAGGTACTCGTGCATCGTGATTTATCGGATTAAGGTTTTCATACTTGGGTATAAGAACTCTTGTAGAAACGAGTTAATAGTACTTCGTTGGCATATAGTTACGTGTAATAATATGTGTTAATCTTAATTAGGCGATACGTAATTCGGTATGTTGAATCGATTGCCATAATCGATTGCCCTTTTGCGAGATAACGAGTTTTTAGAGTCTAGATTGGGGCAGATTTAGGCAAGGAGCAGCTCTGCTCGTAGAAATCCTATTGCAAAAGTTGTATCGTGTTAAAGAGGTGAACACCCAGCGACGCATACTGATTCTTTTCCTCCTCCATAACAAACTCACGATGTCGAATCGACTGTCATAACTCGACAAAAATCTCCCGCTAATTGACATCGAATTTTGTAATATCCGGGATCGAGCAGGTAAGAAAATCGTTGCCAACAGGAGCGTTCTTGCTCGTGAAAATATTATTGTGAAAATGGTAACGCGTCGAAGAAGTGTTACAGCGCACGTGTAACAATGCGCGCTAGTACCTTTCTCTCTGTCTCTCTCGACAAGTAGCAAAACTTACAGCACCGACGGCACGTCGAATCGACAGCGACGATTCGAGGTAGAGCTCGTGGATTGATTTTAAAGAAACCTCGTAGATCGCTCCAATAATTAGCGTACGATGTCCTTATGTCGGATGGGAAACATCGTGTACCCGTTAAACGAACGTGTCCCGCGCACGAAATTTAACTTCCAAAAGTATTATAACGGTAAAACTCCTCGATTCTGTCTTTCAGCGCGTTGCAGTTAAAATCAATGCTCGTAGACCCCAAAGTTCAATTTTTTGAAGATATTCATCGAATATTTCGCATCGAGGACAACGTCTTATTGGGTCAATAATAACGAATGAAGCCATCCTATTTTATTGAATCGCTACGACGGTGATTTGCGGATTTCTCAGATTGCACGGTGATATTACTCATGTTGTTAACGATTCTGGTAAGGTCATGTGCGTAGGCTGCGGGGAAAAAGATTGAGAGATCGCCACTGAAAAATTTCTATCGATCTAATGCGCCTTTCCGAGATAAGATTACCGTTCGCGCCATTGCCAGGAAACTTGTGCGATCGTAGGCATACTCGTTATGAGAAGGGGATCACCCCCTAAAAAAGACTCTATCCAGCTAATGTCAGATTGCACGATAAGATTATTCCTCGCATTATTATTAATCCTCATCGTCATAAGGGTGATAAGGAAGAGAAAAAGCTAAGACGGGGCGTTGTTAATGGCGGTTTGAAATGTACATGCGGAAAACACGTCTTGTCGGCGCTATTGAACACAATATGCAGAGATAAAGGTGATAAAGTTGCTGAAAAAAAGAATGTACTTGACAATGAAATCATCGTTAATCGTAGCCTGGTTGTTCTTTGTTTCAGCACATCATTTCTACGGGTGAAATTTAAAAAAAAACTATCGCTTTGTTTAAATCGTCCTTTAGTCATTCTCTTATATTAAAACCTTAAGGTATTGACTTTAAATTAAAATCATCCTCTAAATAAGTTCATTCAAATATTTACAAACAGCGACATAGCAGAGGAGATTTTTTGACAGTAATTCCTTTGGAATTTGAAGAGTTTTTATACGAAATTCGAGATGCGTCTTATTCACCCTTTTGATAGCTTCAGCATTAAAACAGTGAGTTCTAATCCAAACGTCCTTAACGATCCGTGCTAAATATCAAAGAAAATCAAATCGTCGTCGGTTGATAAGGATCGAACGGAAAATGTCGAGTTGCTACGTCAGCGAAGAACAATGCGTTAAGAGACCACGCGCAGAAATCGTATCGTTGCACTATGACGGTGGTAAAAAAAAATACCGTTAATCGACACGCGTTGCGTCTCAGAGCTGGAATTAGTTCTTCCTCCTTTCCACGATTACGTGTATGATTTTCTTTGGAATGATATCACTATGCACGATGCACACCGATGCGCATAGCCGTGCGACGAGCAGAGGACACGCATCTACACCCCCTTCGCGATTCTCGAGACGTTTCCTCGTTTTGACCTGCTTTAATTAAGTTACGTGAATTACGCGAGTTATTCAACATTAACTATATACGTAGAAACAGGATTTTCTCCAAAGAGAATTTTTCGAATAGCAAAAGAATTCTTTCGACGTTTTCTTCTTGACATTCTTTTCTATACGAATGCATCGACAAGGATTCGATAAAACCACTGAATCACGTCGCACGTTTCGAAAGACTGGGAATTGAAAAAAGAACGGTAGAGAAAGTGATTTATACGGCATTGGCTTTTCCACCGAATTACTTTGCTCGTAGCCCCCCTCTAGGATTCATCAACTCACCTTTTAAGCTGGTCGGTAGAAAATATTTAGTTCCTAGGTGCTGCTTATGCAAGAAGCGATTGAGTCAGACACTTTCATTCAGTAGATGAATGTTATGTGGCTTTTTCGTTACTTGCACGGCCCACCGATTATTACGGGACTCTCTATTAATAAGCTGTTGCACGCACAAAGGTGTACGATATCGACGCGCTCTTCGAATGCAAATATAATCTGTACGTTTTATTTTTTATCCGATTTTTTTTCTTTATAAGATTTTATTGTAAGATCGATGGAGCTATTCGGTGCGTATATGGGTATTGGGTAGGATCTATTGGTCTGCTCTTATTGAAAATCCATGAGAAATAACTGGACTCGTTTGAAAATACGCGGAGAATGGATTTGTGCCAGATTTCAAGTATGCGCACTCAATATTATCTCGCTACCCACAAGAACTCCTTTCCACATGACGTTTTTTCATTGCGATGCTGAGCTGCACGCAAGCAATACCGTTAATTAGATCTTGCTCGAACGCACTATGCGCGAAATGAAATACGTCCCATTTAAAAAGGGAAACCAATTTAACACACTTTTTATGAACGTATAACAAGAGACATTTCCATTTAAAACTAACATTACGCAAGAGCTCACAAATAATATTTATTTAATCGGGACAATGTTTAGTGCGTAATAAAATATCACGATAATGATTTATAATTTCATTTAGACGGTTAACCGTGACAAAGATAATGAATAATTCAAGGGAAATGAGGGAATAATGGAGAAAGAAGATAATGATTGCCCACGCAATTTTCGAAGTAATGCGTGTAATCTTATAGAAATGCACAGCATAATAGAATATGACATTGATTTTTTTTTTAACGTAGCATAATACGTAAGTCCTGTCTCTCTAATGTACGTTCCTGAACAGCCGTGCTCCGCTTTCTTTTATCACGATTGAAAAAATGTCCGTTAGAAAGCATTGTGCGTACAAACCCGTGAATTTAGTTTAATTTGACGTTATTAAAGACAGCGTTTTTTTATGATATTTACAAGAAATAGGAGCACGAAAGTTTGAAAGCTATTTCAGTTATACACGAAGTTTCACTTAAAGGACCTTGAAACTAGCCCTTTACCTTCTCTTTCGTGTCAAGGCTTCCCGAGCAAAAAAATGATTTTTCTACATAAAAAAACTGTCCAATCGCACGTAGAAAATCGAAAATTGGTTCGACCGACTGCCCCTATAGAAGGTACAATATAAACAAATAAACTAAATATAGTATATAATAAAAAATGAACAAATATATAATAAACCATAATATATAACGATAAAAAATAAATATGTAATAAAAAAAACATTAAATAAACTCGAAATGAAATACGGCGTATTCGCGAGGGCTTGGCCTGGGCAGCGCATAACAGGCCTCGCAGCTTCCAGCCTGACCAGCGGTATGTTGTCTCCGGACGGCCCTATCGTATTCCCCGCATAAGCAACATACGCCTTTCGACTGCTCGAGTCGAACGTTCTAGCCAGCCTGGGTGACCACCAGAGCCTTACAGTGGACCGCAAACCTGTAAACGCACTGCGTTATCCGAAGGAACGATTGGAAAGAAAGAACGCAAGACTGCTTATATATA